>JAPDSC010139944.1:106844-118566 GCA_026290005.1 Latrodectus geometricus
CGTTCAATAGATGATTAGTCATTCAAAAAAGTTTGAGCCTTTTAAATTAACATGTTCATGACATTAATGTTAAATTAAACTGTCGAATATGAAAAATAAATTCCATTTTATGCTAATGTCTCTCATATACATGCATATCGTTATTCAGAAAGCAACGTCAGTGAAGCATTACTCATAATTCCCTATCACTTCTTCCGGAGTATAGAGATTCTTTTCCCTTTTAAACCCTCCCATTTTTTTTAAATGTATGACGTCAACCAGTGTCCTCCTATCTTCCCTAACTTTATTTCCGTACACTTCTCGCAATTTCATTCAAATGCAAAATCCTTCTGTCACATGTATGGGAATTCACTTTCATTTATGATAAATGGTTTTTAATTTTGTTAAATTAGGAAAAAAAAAAAAGAATCATTGGAAAGAAAACATTTAAATGATTAGAATTTCTTATTTCATTTAACTTAAAATCTTGCAATTAAAAACCATATTCAATCATTATTTCTGGTAAATTAAATACATTGTTATTGATATAGTTTTTTATCTGAATTCTAAGTACGGATGAATGAATAGGTTTTTACAATATTGATGTTAAATAAAAGCTTTTTAATAACTATGCATATACTGATTTGGTTTTCTATTTGATTCTTTTGGTTATAATATTAATTAAATATAAAAAAACTACAGAGGAAAACTATCATTAGCATTTTTCATTTTGATTTTCTATTTTAACTTTAGATGTATACATTTATACAAAAATGAAAAATTATGAAATCTAATTAAACTTACCTTTTTGTTTCGAAATATTTTGCTTAATGAAATCAAACATTGATAAAATATTTATAAAAACTTTAATTATTTGCACTATATTCAAGCTAAATTTAATGATTTTGAATAAAATGTAAAAGGAATCTATCATTATTTTAAATAATGTGGGAGGTACAAATTTATTATTTTTTTAGAAATTTCTTCATAATTATATAAATGCATTCGAAATTCATTTCTTCATCATTTCAGAAGAGATAGGTAATTTTACATTAATTTCCATTAAATTTCATACTTCTTTTAATGAACTCATATTGTTATAGTCTAATATCTTTATTTTAATGATTGTACAATAGTGTGTTTATAAATATTAAATGAATTTTCAGATAAAACTACTATATACTTTTTCATGCATATTATTTTAAATTATTTAAATGATTTCTTAATCATTATTTCATTTTGCGCCTATTAACGAAAATTACAAGCGCATAATTCAAATATAGCATTATTATAAGAATTTACATAATATTTTACTACCTCACTTGATTGTTATATTATTTCCAAGCTCCCAATAAACTCAATCGTATATATATATATATATATATATATATATATATATATATATATATATATATGATGCGACACAAATAAATACTTTGATTTATGTATTTGCTTATAGGTTTACATTATCAATATTAATATCTATAAAAAGCAAATTTAACCTATTATTGTAAGTCAAACTTGCATGATCAGTATTTGGATATTTTTTAAAGTAATGGTAAGGAATCTTGCTGTCTCATATTTTTTGAAAATTAGACAACAATTTATGCTTAACATTATAAATAGCCAATACAATTCATTTCTTTTTTTTAGAATTGCTATCGGTTGTTTTTCATTTGAAAATTCATAATATTTCTCATTTTATAGGCTTTAAAATTTTTCAAATATAGTTTCCTTGTTCCTGAGATAAATGAATTTAATATTTCTGAGCCATAACTATTGTTCACAAATCTTCAATTCCATTACTTGTAACATTTTTAATGTGAAATGAATGTTATTTTCAAGCTGAAAAACACTTAAGATATTATTTGTTTCTTTTACAATCTTGACATACATTTTTCTTTATTTCTATGTTTTTCAGTGGTTGAATAATTCTAGCTTCTTTATAATAATTTAATCTTGCTGTTTTTTTAATATTTAAACCATGTATGTAACGTGCGGATCATTAAGACCCTATTCTGAGATCTAATCTTTCTTGTTATAAATGAAAAACGCTATTTAAGAAATGATTTAAACAATAGTAATGTAAGCTTAAAAACTGATTTTGTAAAATAAAGTCTCTATAAGAATAACAGAAAATGTATGAAATTCAAAATTATAATGTAAATTATAAGTATCCATAAGAAATGGAAATAATATTTAAAATTGAAATTTATATACTTTTATTTTCAATTTGAACAGTAATATTTTTTCGAAGTTTTCAACTGCTTTTCTTACAAATGAAGCGTAACATATTAATTTTGTTATTATTGCTTGATTGAAAGAGCTTACTATTGTACATTTGAAGCAAAATTCAGTATTCTCAGCAATTCCCGATGATTCATTTTCCTTTTTCGCTGCATTAACTTTACTATTTTTATTGAGTACCAACTTCATGGTAGGTGTGGCTTTGCTTCAATGTGTGGAAAATGATTAATTTTCCAAGCTTTTCCGAAAATAGCCTTCGTTTAGACAATCTTTGTTCTATTTATTAAGTATTGAATTCCATAAAATAAAAGTATTGTATGCAGATGCATCAATTATGTTATAAATTACTATCATGAGCAGCAACTTGTTTTTCTTTTACGTGTTTAAACTTGGTCAAAAGTACCCATATTCATTGAATTCTAATCTAGGATGAAATATGGTTTCAATCGGGTCTGTTGATAACGGCTATGATGTAAAACGTCGATAAAACCAGTTTTTAAGTTCATTTTGGTAATGTAACTATCACATGTAAAATTGTGTCATACTGATTAGTAAGTTCTCACACACTACTCGCATTCCTATTTTTCCTCTCACACTGACCATTGTTCACTTTTGGTGTAAATTTGTGATTTTAGAGTATACAAAATTTTTTTGTTACATGAAATCTATATATTGATTCCCTATTTAGATGGATTACTTGGTATTTATTGTTTCAAAGGACATTGGTCACAAAATCCTTCTAATTGTTTATCTGCAATAATATTTTTATATTTGGATTATATAATTTTGGTATAATTTCTATGCACTTTTCTCAGATATCTCATCCTGCAGCTAATTTATCTAAATTTCTTCTATTATGGAACGAATACATATACTTTGTACATCGAAAAATATTTCGAGAGATCGTAGGAAAAATATATCTGCAAGTTCCTTTATCTTAGGAGAATTTTCATAATTTATGATAAACACCATATAATAATAATAATATTTTAACTTCTGCATGTTAAGCTCTATTTTTCTACGTTTTTCATAATACATTTCTTCAGTTTTAATTATTTTTATACTTTCCTTTTCAATTATAGAATAGTATACAACCTCAAATGCATATTTTACGTCTGTTATCCTTACCATTGTGTATCTTCTGACCCCAGCAGTAGTTTATGTAATAGTAATAGCTGTTGTTTAAGATGTATGTGACAGTAGATCATACTTTCTTTTTATTTCAGCATTCTCATCTTCTAAGCTGTCAGAAACTTATATTAGTTCAACTCTATCAGCTTGACACACATTTACGCAATTTACTAATTTTTTCTCTCATTCACAGACCAAATTTTATATAGTATTTCATAACCATAAGGTCAAATAGTTTGATCCATAGACAATCTTGTCAACCTTTTGCAGTTTCATTCACTTTCTTCTAATGTAATGAAACATAAACGTCAATGAAACATATTTTGAAAATGGATTAATTATAAAAACTATTGCTATTTTCTTTTGTGTAATTCCTCATAAATAGAAACATAAATAAGTAAAAAATAATTTTTTTTTTTTTTTTTTTTTTTTTTTTTTTTTTTTTTTTTTTTTGCATTTTGTCATAATGATCCAAATGATATATTATGTACATATGAAAAAAAAAATATTCCATAGAAATACAAAAAAAAGTATTCCCCAAAGAGTATATATATATGTGTATATTATTTACCAACGATGTCAAGAATTTTCATGAAAATATCCCGGTACTATATATTTATGTACGTATAAATATTATTTTTGGTCATATAGACCCGAACAGAACAGCAGGATTGAAATCATAAAACCTGGTTTTACAGAGAAATAAAATTTATATATTTCCTTCTATTTATTCAAAGAATTTTGTAGAAATGGTACTTAAGTTTGACAAAGATAGTTGTCATTCTCTTTTTCTCAGAATTTTTTTTTTTTTAAATTTTTTAAAATTTCATTATTTTTTCTCTTGGTATCAGTGTGTTTGCTGCTGACGTTTATTCTTCTGTATATGAATGATTATAAACTTCTTTTGCTTTACGTATATGAGTTTCATAAGCTTTTGAGGTACCCATGGACATATTTAAAAGAAATATATATTCTTTTTTAACATTTCGTATCGAAGTGTTCCATTTTCATTATTCAATTTATTTTATATATATATGTATATATATATCTTTAATAATATTTTTACATTATATTACTTAAGAGCTTAGTAAAACTAATGTGATGTAAATAATAACTGATAATAAAAGAAAATAAATGAACTATTCAAAACAAGCTGTAACGTTTGCTTAGAATGTTTAAAATGTTTTTTTTTATAATTCTAATTGTAATAATTATTTTTTCAAATTACTTACAAACACATATTTATTAATTGAATAAAGAATTAAATTGAAATGTATATTCATTGCCTATAAAATTAATAAGGAAACTTTAGTATAATCAGTTTTATTCTCTTAAATGTATTTATAAGAGACAAACTTGAATCCTGAAAATTATTAATATTCATTTGATGTCTTTATACTAGTTTAATGTCAAATCTCTATGTATAAATTTACATTTAATTGTTATGGGATAAACCACTGAAATTTTATGTTTCATATCTTGAATGAATTTACGCTATTCTGTTTGAGAAGTAAGATAGCAGAAATCCATTTATCACACAATGCCTAAAATACATGACGTGATTAATGATCATGTGAAGGAGCTTAGGAGATGAACTAAAAAAACGGCTTAAGGGTCATTTTCAGCGCCTTTTCCTCCCTGTAAAACTGATTGACGTTTTGGATAATCCCTCTCTCATTCCTTCCTCACGTACATTGTATTCCCTTTCATCGATTTAAAACTCATTTATGAGTTTTCAAACATATTACCTTTTATTCATGGTAATATCAGCAAAGCTCATTATAAATGCATACATAATAAATGATATTAACTTAGTAAGCATTTTTAAATAAAATATTAAGTTGTTAAGTTTATTGTTTCTCATTTATGTTATTATTTAAGTTTAACCTATATATTTTATTTAATAACATAAAATAATAACAATTTCCAGTAAAATTTATTTTATGACATAATTTTTAATAGTATTTTTAATAATATTTATTTTTTGATCAAATTTATCGTTTAAATAATGATGAGAAAATAGGGTAATATATATGAAGTAGTCACTTGAATAAAAATTATTTGGGAAATATATCATTTAATGTCATATACATAAGTAAGTTTTTTGTTATGTGTTAGTCTTTTAAATGATGCTACTGTCCCAAATGACCATTTATAGCAGTAGCATGAGCTCAAAAATGGCACATATATTCCTAGAATGATATTTTGGCTGTACGCTACAAATGTTGTTGTCAAAGTAAAAGTTATTTGATTTTTCTTATTTAAATATTCAATTGTGGTAAAAATGAAAATGTGTTTCAAACGTTAACGTAAGAATTATGTATAAAAATAGATTGCCTTATAGCTTGCAATATTTTCATATTGTTCACTTGTATAAAGAGATTATTACTCAACTAGAAATTCAAATTTTAAGGCCTTCTTACTTCAAAGCAATTCACTCTCAAATTAATATGACTGAATTTTCATTTTCTTGACTTATAACTCTCGAGTTGCTTTTATTAAAAAGAATAAACTTATTTTCTGAGAAAGGTTGTTACTTCTTTTCTATTTTCTATTCTATTATAATATTGTTTTTCGCATCACAACATTCTTAGTAAAATATTGGCGAGATTACATTTTGTGTTTCTATCAAAATATATTAAAACAATCATAAACTTTTCTTGTCTATGTAAGCAAATATATTCTAATTTCATGAGTACATTTTTACTTTATAAAGAATATTTGTTTTATTCTTTCGTTGATATATAAAATTTCTCTTGATATATAAAATGTACTGAAAGAAGTAAAATATCTATCATTTTTAAGTAAGCTTATTTAAAGGCTTTTATTCTATTATTGATCACATGTAAATTGAAAAGTCAACTAAATTGAACTTGCTTGTTATGCATTAAGATTCTTGGAAATATAATTTCTTACAAATATTACTGATAAATGAAACAAAGTTTGATTAAACTTAGATTTTTATGATATTAAAATAAATGATCTACAAATATCTTTAAAATTTTGTTTCTTTGAGCTATCATTTCACAATATGCATTATTTTTAGCAACTTTTTTTACCTATAAGTGCAATTTTCTTACTGTAGTTCAATAATGAAATGAACAAACATACCGTGAGTTACAAATTTATAAGACCATTTTGTGAATTTTATAATAAAAGATATAAGATTATCAAAATAAATTGATGTAAATAAATAAAAAAATACTTAATAAAAAAATACTTAGATATTTTAAAAGACATTTAGCTACACATTTTGACATTTAGCTTTGTTTTTGTAAATAATTTTAAACCCTTTCCATTCAAATGTGTGTTACCACTTTATAAATAACTACTAAACATAAGTTGTTGTAAAAGATATTATATTGTTTTTCTAGATAATTTTAAATAATTGATCTGTCAATGAATTAATTAGGTTTCCAATTAATGTTTTGAAACATTTACTTCATTATTTCATGATAGCTATTTCAACTGCTACATATAATCATATTAAACTTTTTCTGCATAATGCTGATGAACCCCATGTGGCCCCTGAAGATTTTTTACTATTTAATTCAAATTCAGGGATTATGGATTGTTCAACAAAATACCTTCAGTATTAATTTTCCAATTCAATTTTTAGTTCCTTTTAACTTATTATGGAGCTCCTAATCTTTATCTTCTAATCTATCTAATCTCATCATATTTATTAAGATTTTCAATTTGTTCTAGAAACCAAATGAAATATAAAAAGTGCTTCTAAAGAAGGGGTTGATTGTAACTGAATCTATTTTTCTAAGAAAAATTTGAATTCTCATTTCCCATGATATACAAAGACTCTCAACGCAATCACAAACATAATAATACTGCTAATCTGAACAGTCTCTTGTAGAAATCTTGACTTTCTGTTTATGAATCATAGCAGTGGTAAATATTACAATTAGAGCCATCAAACAGAGTTATTTTCTTTTGAAAACTAATTTATTGAAAATTATTATTTAAAATAAGAAAAAGATAAGTAACGTAAATTATCATACTACTAATATCTTCTAATGTGCTTTATGCTTTTTCCTTTAATTTTTGAAGAGCAAAATTTGAGTTTATAAACAAGTGAATAAACAAGTTCTACTTATTTACAGTTGTGAGTCTATCTATTACTCCAAGCTAATAATTTATTATTTCTCCCAAATCTCTTGTGTTTTCCATTTTTCGAATTTATATATTATGAATATCTAATTGAGAAGACGTAATGATCCTGCTAATTTCTTCTTTTTTAAAAATCTTTTTTTTTCCCCATTTTGCAATTTTCCAGAGATTTAACAAAACGAAATTTTTAGAACTTCTAATTTTGTTTTCAAGAATTTTCTCTTAAAAAACAAATAAAATTCAAATTTTCTTTATAGTATTGTAGTTGTAAGTTTTTATTATGAAAAAGTGCTTTTTTTGTTTGTGAAAAGGGCTGCTTAGTTTTCAAACAAATTGTTTTGAAAACTAAAGCGATTTGGAATATGAAATGTATGTGACCTTATATTCATTCAACAGTGATGTTTGAAAAAATTGTTCGCTGAATGAAACTAACTTAATGGTTTTGAATTTATAATAATTTAGCTGTAAATATTTAAACCACTGTAGTTGCTGCAACTTTTAAGAGGATATTTATTTTATGTAGTATAATATTTAAACGAGCGTCACCTTGGTGGTTTTATAATTTAAAAAAAAGCAATGTGTGCATTTCTTTGTACAAATGTACTTACGATTTCTATGCTAAAATCAAAACGAAGAAGTTTAAATGTACTAATTTAGTTTGGTCGGATACTCTAAAACTATAAATTAGTATTGTCTTTACAGATTCAGTAAATTTATAAGAACATTTCATATATAGTTCATTTTAATTAATAAGCTTTGTCATGAAGTACGTTTGAAAGCTAAAATAAAAATATTCCTTAAAGTTTTATAAATTATATATTCTCTATATTAGACTTCTAGGAAATGTTTACCATACTTATTTGCATTTTCTTCATTAAAATGAAAAAATTCATATTTTATCTAGAAATACTATAAATAAACTTATTTTAAAATATTTTATGATTATAAGAAATTAAATAATGCTAAATATATTAATGTGAGTATTATTTCTCACTGTAGTTTAAACAGAACTATTAATTTTTAAAAAAATATCAATTGAAAATTAGTCAATTCAAATTTAAAAGTATGGTTTTTGAGTTATGTCTAACTATGAAAAATTGTACAATGAAAATTCTCCTTGAATGAGATTTAATGATAAATTGTTTTTAACAGGAAAACATTTAACAACACTATTAAAAGACAAAATTATTGTATTGAAAAAATTAAATTTAGAATACATTAAGAATAGTGGACAGAAAAACATGTTAATTCGTTAGAAAAATAAACTAATTTTTACAATAATGCCATTCCAACGTATTGAATCTTACTACTGTGTTATAATAGTGACAGTTTACTTTAATTTAACATGCATATTAAAATTATGTATATTTTCTTATCTAAAATGCTCTAATAATATAAATAAAATTAATAAATACACTTTTACTGTCTTGTAAATAATTAAAAATATTTTTTGAAGAATTTCAAATACATATATTGATGAATTAAGCTAGCATATAAATTTTTGTTCTTTAATGCAAATAATCAAAATAATAAATGCATGAAAAACATTTGATAGATACTGTTTGTATATTAAATTAAATATACAGTAGAAAAAGTATGTATTACTTTGGAATATATTAAACAGTGCCAAAAGTTTAATTTTTTGGCACATCAATAAATTCATTTTGATTTTGAAAATTTTTGTAATGTTTACACATTCAGTATTTATAGATCTTCAAGAATGGTCAAAAATAAGGAATTTTATTTCAATATTGTAAGTAACAATATTGATTTTTTGTATAAAAGAAACATATATATGTGAGATCAACCTGATTTCAGTTTGAATACTTTTTTATAATAATTCTGTATGTTCTATGAATTAAACCAAAAAATATTTTTAGAGTTATTCTCAGATTAACTCGTATTAAATTTTAGACGTTATGGTTGTCAAACTATCTTACAATAATAAAAGAATATTGGAAAATAGTCTTAAATTATCAATAGATTCTCCCCTAAAACCTAAAAACTTTAGCGAATACTTTAAAACACACAATAATTATTTTAAAAAAAACTCATTTGTTCAGTCATCTAAATGTATAAATGCTTAAAGTATTTCTGGTACAAATCAAACTTTGCACAAATGTGATTATATTATAGGACTCAAACGTATTTTAAGTAAGTATCATTTCATTTAAACAGTATTTTTCGAATAAATGTAATATAATAATAAAGTGTACGAAATATAATATTAAATTGCACAATTATATTTAAAGAATATTAAATATATGATTCCCTAATTTAAAACTATATATGAATTATTTTGAAAATGTGTTAAGAAATTATTGTAAAAGTGTTAAATGATTAATATATCATAAGCTATTGGAAGTTGAGTTGAGTTGCATTTACAAATAATACATTTTAAATACAATAGATAAACTTCGTAATATTGCACATATACTTTCTTCCCTAAAATGTTCTAACGATATAACACATAGATATAACATATAGTTTTATTTTTACAAGTTATATTAAATTGAGTAACCATCAAACATATAACATTTAATGAATTGAAAGTATACAAAACATTGCGTGTTTTCAAATCATTAAATGCATGACTTAAGCCCAAAAACAAACTATAATATTATAAGAAATAAAACTGCAATAATTTATTGAACTGATTTAATGGCTCATTCACAAAAGTATTCCAATTCAATATCATTTTCATTTTAATGAGATATTACACATTTAGGATTTCACTTAGTTTTCCTATAACGATTTAGAAATTATTTTTGCATATTCTCTAAGAAACATTAAATAAAAATGCTAATTCAAACACTTTTTTCTCCTCTGTTATTGAATGACGACTCTCAATTATGCAATCTCCATTGTTTATTCCAGCCCTAATTTACAGAACCAAGTAAAAATAAAATGGTTGCTATACCACTAAGTGCTTGTATAAATTTTGCGACTTTTTGACAGCAATTTGGCTGCCATTTGTTTCTGCCAATGATCATCGAGTTTTTGAAAACTTACTACCGCATTGATTCTTTTTAACAGACGAATCAAAAGGGGATAGGCAGAGAGTTTGATGAAAGCAATGGCACTAGGTCGTTAACGTTTCGCACCAGGCGGTGACATGCCCCAAATCGATTGAGATCTAACGAGTATCGCTTAATCGATATGGTGGTAACTCGTTTTCTCCTAACGATTGTAAAAGCACATTTATAGCACCTATGGAATTGTTTTTTTATCATTAATTTTAATTTCTTGAAGCCAAGCAATGATGAAGGGTTCTTGAAGTTGATCCGACAAACCATTAAACACTTTGTTGCACATTTATCCGCAAATTTCTTTTTTTTTTTTAAATATGGTCCCTGTAATATTTTACTCAATGTCCTCTGCATTTATTTTAATAAGAAAATTAGTTTAAAATTTAATTAGAAAAATATAGAAAAAAAGAAAAGTCATTATTTTGCAATTAAGGGTTTCACTAGAAAAAATGTCTCTTACATATAAAAACATTATTATAAAATATAAGAACATTTTCATATCTAAATGGAATATAAAAAGGATCTTAAAATAATGTACTTTTATTTGGGATAACATTCTCAATAAGAAAGATACATTTAATATTATACAAGGATGATATTATATAACTTCAATTTGTTTTCTTATGCTCAGATAAGTAGAAGCCATTTATTTATACAAATAACCATTGAAAAAATATTGAACTTATAAAAATGTAAGATAAAAAATGTGATATCATAAACTTCAAAATCTGTTTTGTTATTCAAGGTCTTTCTCCTAGTTTAGAAGATGTAAGATTTTATTATTCATGCATTATTAGCTTGACTTTAATTTCATGCTTTGTGATTTTAAATATATGTATTAAACATATAAATCGATGAATATTATATCAATTCATATCAGAAGTTAGAATTTACGAAAAAGAAAAATAGTGTGTATGTCTGAAGAATACTAGACGGATGTTTATTATTAAAGATCACATAAGATTGAATTATTAAAAGTGTCATATACAGATCACATTAAGGAATAAAATTTACAAATTTTTATATAATAAGTGCTTTTCAAAAGCTTTTAGTAGTTCTTTTTAGCTTATATGCTAAAAAACAGCTGATTAATAAAATAAATAATATTAATTTATTCTATTGTTTCATTTTATTAATTAGTCAAAATTCGTTTTATTTTTTATATTAATTATCTATATCTATCTGTCTATCTATCTATCTATCTATCTATCTAT
>JAPDSC010139944.1:118666-132878 GCA_026290005.1 Latrodectus geometricus
TAGAAATTTGCCAGACATTTCCTTGAGTTTTAACTTTCTTTTTTGTTGTTTAAATTGTAACATATCATTATTATTTGTGCTAATAATTCATTCTGAAACGATACAAGTTGAGTTATTCTTAAAAGTATCCAGTGATAAATTTAAGTAGTTGTAATTACCAATCTTTTTTTACCATACAGTACGATAGAGT
This sequence comes from Latrodectus geometricus, assembly GCA_026290005.1. Lineage (NCBI taxonomy): Eukaryota > Metazoa > Arthropoda > Arachnida > Araneae > Theridiidae > Latrodectus > Latrodectus geometricus. Next base: position 118,857 of record JAPDSC010139944.1, read on the forward strand.
AAAATATTAGTAAATAAAACTGTTTTTAACTGTTTGTTGTAACTGTTTCAATAGTTATTTTGGTTAAAAACAGAGTAGACTAACATATGTTTGAATGTAAATTAATGATAATAGGGTCTTTAAATTTATATTAGTTTAGGATGTATTAAAATGAAATAAATTAGTTTCTGAATAAAGTGTATAAATAATATTCTTGAGGCATGTTTATATGTTTTTAATAATGATATCCTTGCTATATCTCACTTAACAAAAAAATTTGAAGATCACTTTGAGCATCTTCAAATTTTTTTTGAAATTTATTAAAAGTTTAAAACTATCAAAATGTATAATCTTGGTGTATCACCTATAGAATTTTAAGACTTGGAAGTATATGAATTAAGTATGGAACGGTTAATGGAGCGTATCGTTTGTATTTTGAAATTTTCTGAAGCAAATAACCTAGCATAATTAAGGAGTCTCCTCGCATTATATAATTTTTATTGACCATGCATTGTGAAGTAAGTTCACATATGAGCTGCACTAAATATAAATTTTTTAAAAGAGATATAAAATAAAAATTGATAAATTACTGAAATAAAGTCGATTCAATGAACAAAAGATGTTGAACATGTATTTACTATTACCAAACTTCCTCATCTACCAATTCTTGCAACACACTCAAATCTTTGGATTAATGTTAGTGATAAAGCCATCGATGATTACTCTTATTTAATATAGCCAACATAAGTGGAAACTCATTGCTTTTATGTCATAAAGCGTTTGAAAAGTTAACCAACATAACTCATCAGTAATTGAGAACTTGTTGTCATGTATTACTTCAACTAAAAGTTTTGTCACATTGTTGCAAAGCAGAAACTTTCCAGCATGCTGGAAAGCATTTATTCAGACTAAAGGCTTATTGTATTTTCTTTTAAGCAGAATTGAAGCTAATGTAGTACTTGTTAGAAAAGGTATCTTCATTTTATTTCAGAATTTAGTACAGATACCAGCCATGTAATGATAGCACCATTGTTGCTAAAACTCTGTCTTAAATTGAAGTTAACTAGATCTTTAATCCATATTTGGATTTTGAAAAAAAAATGACTTGAATTACATAGTATCCAGAAAAAAAAACAAATGCCCCCTTATTCTGTAAAGTATGTCTTTCCCAGCACCTATTTCATAATTCTTTTATGTATTTACGGACTCTTCTAGACAATTTATGCTTTTTGAGTTCCATAAAACAGTGTTTAATGATTTCCATAATTTAGCTAGTTCTGATAGTATATCATCATTAAAACTTATATCATTCAAATTCATATGGCCTTGACTCTACCTGATACCACATACTTACAAATTTATATCGAGTTGTTAGATCACTTTTCTTTAGCATATAGAAAAGTGTACTGTCTGATCATTGTGGATAGGTACAGTAAGTGACCAGGTGTAATTCCTATAATTGATATTATTGCTGAAAGGGTTTTTCAACTTAGAATGCCTTGTCACTCAGTAATAATAGGTCCAAGCCATCGATTTAAATTTACCCTTTTCCTACAGATGATACAATTGCCAGATACAAACTTATTTCAAGCAACATGTTTCTACCTTCTGTCAAAAAGTTTATTCTCCGCAATTTTAAGGATTTTATTAAAAAATCATTAACATATCAAGTGGATTGAGATACTATTTGAAGTTTTACTTGGATTACGAAGTACTTTCAAACCTTAAATTTCTATCTGATATGTATTCAGAAAGTCCATCTACGATTTCATGTGATTACACTTTTGTACAAAAATTAATGTAAAAATGAACAGTTTAAAACCAATATCAAGTCTTTTCATAGGGATTAACAAACTTTTATGCATCCTCAATTGAAAGATAGCACTCATGTGTTTCCTTGTAGAAGAAGGTCGGTCCAACATTATTCCAGCCTTTCACTGGAACATAAGAAGCTCTGATAAACATATTATTACATGCTCAGTGAGCTGCGAATGTGACCTTTGAATAAAAATTTATATTGGTATGTTTTGGATACATTCGTATCACGGGATGCTAGGAAAACAATACTTTTTTTGGTATCCAAACTTGCATATTTTCTTCTTCAGGAATACAATAATATTTTTTTCTCATAAACCCTCATGTATTCTATTAAAACAAATAAAACAAAACAGAAAATATATTGTGCTATTTAAAGAACAAAGGTGTCGTTTTAAATGTCATGCATCTACCATAAGATTCGATTTTAAAATTTAAAATAAAACAAATTATTAATCTAAATTATTTTCCTGTTTTTTTTTTATCACAATTTAAAAAAAAATTCAAATATTTGTTCTATCTTTACTTTTTATGGTGTACTTTTTTGATGATTAAGTTCTCCTTTTAATCCCCATGGATTTATTTTCCTTTTTCGATTTTGTTTGTTTATTTTTATTTTTTGTATATTTTCTAATTTTCCAGGTAAGAAATCATTGCTATCATATGAAATTATTTTAAAATATTTAAATTTAAAAATAATTTTTCATTTATTATATAATCTATTATGTGACGTGTTGTTATTTATTATGTACGCTTGTATTGCAGGAGAAAATCTCATGCTAACATTTACATTTAAAAGACATGATTGCGTATTATTTAACATTCACATTTTTCTTGTTCATCTTTTAATATTATAATTTCATTGTAAATATAGTTAAGAAATTTTGCATGAATAAGTAAAATGTTACTTGAGTGATATAAAAAAGACTTGATGTATAAATTTTCAAGAAAATAGTTTGAATTGTTTTCCATTGTGTTTTTTATGAAATAAGTTTCAGTATTATTTCAAAATTTCAAATTTTTAAAATTCTTTTCCCTTAAAATGTTATAACTCTTAGATTGGCATATTTTGACAGGACTTATACACATTTTACTATTTTTAATTGCTATTAAGCTGTCAACTCTTGCATCTTATGCAAAGTTCAAAACTTGTATATTGTTATAGTTTAATCAATAATTTTTTCAATTTTGTCAGCAATTTTAAAGATGCTTTTAATATTAGAATTGAAAAATAATTTTGTCTCACAATATCCAAGATAATTGTGAAATTAAACTTCTGCTATTTAAAGGGTACTGAAGGTCATTCTACTAATGTGAATAGAAAAATATTTGGACAGAAAACACTCTCAAGGATGTATTTCAGGTGTCTGAAATAATTCTGAATAACTAGATGAAATTATTGCTACTAGAGAGAGTCACAAGTTATTACGTGAAGAAAGGACATGTTGAGATCCAGAAACAATGGAGAACTACTAGTCTTAAACAAAAAAAAAACAAAGGAAAATAAAATAAAATATTATGCACTCAAAATTTATTAATCAAAAAGTACAGCTTTAAATAGCAATACTTAACGTCAAATTTGTGCTTTAGATTTGTTCTCTCAAAATACTAACCATCTTGGTCTACAACGAACTCTATTCTGAAAATCGTGCTACCTACTTCTAACCGAGAATGTCAACATGGATGTTCTGAGTATGGCACCAAATACTGCTCTTTAAATCGGACACAGCTGTTAAAAGGTTCTAGTAAACTCTGTCCTTCAAAAATCTACATAACCAAGGGTCGCAAAGCATGAGATCGTGGATGACAAGCTGTTGGGGAACTATGACAGATCATCTATGTGTCCGCATATGTATGCCTCAGCAATTGTTGGATTCATGTTTTGATGAGAGTTGGGGTACCAGCTTGCATAAATATAGTTTCTTGAAACAATTTGCAAATCTTACTGCAAAATTATTTTATTAATTTGCTGGAGCATATTCTTAAAAAATTTGATTTTTCTGAAGTTTAATTTGTTTAAAATTTTCAATAAGAAAAAGAAATTATGATCTAAATGAAATTAAATAAAATAATATATACATGTCATTTTAACTTGTAATAACATCAGAATCACTTCCAAAGGATTGAATAAAATAATTTTTCTCTTTTGTGCCAAAAGACTATTTTATGCACTAGAAATTAAGTTGCAAATATTTCATAAAATTTGCTTAATCTATAAAAGGAGCTAATACTTAGTTTCTTAGGATAAAAATAATAGAAATTTAAAACAATGTTTCAAACAAAAATAATTGCAAAGAAAATCTCTCATTTTAAGGTAAAATAAAAAAATTTAACGAATATTACTAAATATTGTTCTGAGTGGACCAATTAAGATAATATTAAAAACATTATATTAAAAACAAATCTTATGAAGTTACAATTATTCAAAATTGTATTGCTATTATAGATTTTAGAAGCTTTTCCGCTATTATTAAAATGTTATTATCGCAAAAAAATTTTATTATTGGATTGAGATATTATTTTATTAAGTTAATATTATACAAAGCATTGCTTTAACATTTTAATTTCTTTACTTAGACTCTGAAGAAAAGTTTTTATAAAAAATATATTTAACATGTTAAAACGTATCTGATAATCAAAATTAGAAGTAAAATTTTATTACATTTAATAAATCTGAAAAGTTAGTTCACTTGTTTTAGCACTCCAGTTCTCTGAAAAGAAATTTAAGCTTGGGTAATCATTGATGAAAAATCATTGAACGAATTTTGACATCATTTCCTTTCTCACAATTGCTCATTAAATGCCAGAGGCTCAATAAGACACGTTTCTCTAATATCCTTTCTTTCCACTAACGTCCAAAAGTTTCGAGAAAAAAATAAATATATTTTATTTCTTTCTCCTTTGTTTCAATCAGAGCGTTGTTTCCTCTCTTATAATTCATCTAGCTTCCTTATTATTTAAGGCTTAGTTCGAAAACATAAAAATAAGTATCATTTCAAAATATGTTCTTCATAAGTAAGTATTTTTATATAAAAAAAGACTAAAGTGCTTTCAAAGAAGAATAAACTTACATTTCGTGACAAACCTTTTTATTCATCATTATACTAAACAACTGAATTTGAATTATTTTTCAAGTCATCGATATTCTTTTTAAACTTCTTCAAAATATCTTGAATAAATTTGATAATAAATTAAAGATTTAAAGTGAAGAAGAATTTAAATTTTTGTTTCCGAGATCAGCTAGGTTAGGATTGTTAATATACTATTTTGTAAAAGTAGTACAAATGTAAGGCTTTGAAATTCTTTGGAGAAAATTTAGGTTTTATTGCGTAACATAGTTTTGATCTTTTTTAGATTTTTCCTCGTTTTTTAATATATAAAATGCATTACTAAAGAATGATCATTAATGTTTTTTAAACTCTTAAAATGTTTGAAGTAAGATTTCTTATTCTATGTGTAAGAATATTATATGTTATATGTGATCGTTTCATTTTGGCAAACATGATAAGGAAAGACCACAATTTCAACCGAATGTGGTACTAGCATATGCTCTTGCATGTCCAAAAACCAGGGCTAGAGAGTTTGTCAATATTGTATCTTCTCAGTTAAAAAAAAAAAAGAAAAAAGAAAAGGAAAGAAAAAGAATTAAGAGTGTCAGATGTTTATCTATAATGACTACTAATTGAACTGATTTTATTGGTTGTTATACAGAAAGATGCTATTTTTGGTATAAATTTGTTACAAACGAAATTGTGGTTCTGCCGACATTCCTGTCAGCTACAGCGTGGACAAATAAAGTATGGATTTTACAGAAATACATGTACAATAAGGAAATTATCCATTACTGGTCTGAGACAAATCCTAAGTTCAAAATCAAATGCAGTTTCATATTAATGTTCAGTGGTTAACTTACAATTACAAATTGATCGGTTTAATATTTTAGGATAGCACATGCTTGGTTTCACGCAATAATTTTAATTGTTACATAAGCTTAAACACAATTTTGTGGACAAATTTCCGTTTTTTGCTTTTAGGAATCTTTGATTTCAACATAATTGAGGCCGCGCCATATGATGTCTCTCAGGAAGTTATACATCGTGAATTAATTCGGAAAACAAATCAGTGGGCATCATTGTTGTCAAAACTTGGTGTCCACGTTCTTCTGATTTGACTCCTCTGGACATTTTTGCTAACACACTTCAAGGAATAAGAGTTTGTAATCCCTCCCAAACATTACAAAAAATTGAAAATCACATTACTCTTTCTGCAAATGTTAAATTTTATGATCCAATGAGTCCAATGTGACATTCAAAGGAAAATGCAGACATGCATTGCATCTGACTGTGGAAAGTTTGCACACTTCAAATAAGGGCATAAATAACTATTTTTTTTTTTTCATATTCAAACTGTTAGGAATAAAAATCAAATGTGGATTGCAAACATTCAATCTTTTTTAACTAATAATTAAGAGGTGTTTTTTTTTGTTCAAACTTTATGATGATCTATGTCTTTGTAAATCATTTTTTCACTATCTCGTTCCTTATTCGAAATATTAATTCTAACTCCAAACTTTTCCATTATATAGTGCCCTTGGTTGTACTATTCTGTAGCGCACGCCTACTTTATTATACCTAGATGCCGCTTTTACGAGTACAGAAGATATTTCGAAATTGAAAATGGGGAAAGGGACTTTAAATGTGTATTTATTTTTCAGTATAATGAGATAGAAGAGGAAGAAGTAATATATTGTTTAATATCGTTTTTACATTATTAAAAATTAAGTAGTGTACAAAAATTGCTTCTCAATCTATGTATCAAAAATTATAATATTTTTATGGCGCAGGAAACTAGGAATAGGTGAAGTATTATTGATTTTACTCAAAAATGAATTGTAATGAGAAAATATACGCATCACCATTTTTAAACTTAATGTAAACCTTACATAAATACACTCATTGCCATAAAAATGCATGTACCAAGAAATATTTGTGAGATTGGCATGAAATATAGATGCTGGGCAGATATGCAAATTATTAGAAATACAGCATGATTGTGCATTCATAATTACACTAGCAGTCATTGAACTTTGTTCTCCTTTGAGTATAAACCAAGTAAGCGGAGCTTGTTTTAGTGTACTTAATCTTTTGAGAAAAAAAAAGCACTGAATTAAGTATGCCATTACATCTTCGTCCGAGACAATATGAGCGGCTGTCAGAGTCCAAGAAGGGAAGAATCATCGGGATGATGGAAACTGTGTGGTTATCTCGGAGAGTATCTCGTCAAGTAAACCATTCTGGTTTTACTGTGAGAAGGTGTTAGAACCAGTGGATAGTAGAGACATCATTTACACGATGACCAAGCTCAGGTGGCACTCGACAGACCAATCGTTGAGAAGACTATCTCACCATACAAATATACAGGTAAAGCCAATCGCCTCATTAGCCATTATCTAGACATAGACTGTACCAACGTTACGGGGCCCTATGTCTTCCAGAAGTATCGCAAGTCACTGAAGGACGTATTGTATCGCTGCACTCATTACGTGTGGGGCCATAAATACCCAACCACCGACGTCTCGTTTGGAATGGTGTCACGCACAATGAGATTGAACAACAACTGAATGAAACCAGTTCGTCTTCAGCGACCAATCTAGATTTAATTTCAGCCTTGATGACAATTGTATTCGTTTGTAGAGACACTGTGGTCTATTCCTGAATATTGATTTTGTTTTACAGTGAAACGTAGCTTCCACTGCTGGTGTAAAAGTAAGTGTCCCATTGCTTACGAAACACTGTTACCTCTAGCATTGATCAACGTCACAATGACAGCCCAGAGGTACGTTTATGACATCCTTCTGCCTCATGTGTTGCAATCATTGTAGGTTTTTTCAGGAGACAATTTTCCATGAGAAAATGATTGGCATCACACAGGAAGAATGTTTCAAGACTGCTTTCACCACATTACACCCTTTCTTGGCCTTTACGATCCCCAGATTTATCACCAGTTGATGATATCTAAGATAATTTGGAACGGCAAGTTAGAAAGCCTATGAATTTTGGTGAAATAGATTCGCATTCACTGCAACTGTGGAAAGAAATGTCTTAGGACATTATACAGAACTTGAATGCTTCAATTCTCACTCATATCCCATCGTGCTAAAACTGCCATACATTTCTACTTTTTCTGAAATAAAATATTCTTTTCCTTTGATTTTCTAATCACTTACTTATATCAAAGTATTACATACATATGTGAATTTTGTTTCATTTTGGTGTTATGTTCTCGGTGCTCAAATCTTATTGTCAATCAGTTAAAAAATAATTTCTTTCAATATATTAAGTACATATTCTAACTTGTGTACGAGTTTAAAAATTACATATATTCTATAAAATAATTTCAAGCTGGCCAAAGGTTGAGTGGTTAGCGTCCCTGACTTCTATGTTGTTTCTCCTGACTTCCGGTTTTAGTTCCGTTTCGGATATGAACGTTTCCTTTCTCTGTGTTTCCTTTTCCTTTCTTCTGCATTGACGAATGAATATGACCCGATCTATAAACGGGTTTCTGGTAGAGTGACATAGGTAACGTTTCTCGCCTCTGTGACTTGGTTCACAGGTGCCTACTGACTTACGCTAAATAAATACAGTTTCCAGGGTTGTTGTGGCGAAGGGTTAGTCCCTCAGTTACCACCGTTAAAAGATAAAATTGCTTCATTTCATTTTCATTTCAACTATACAAATTTAAAAAATGATATCAAAGATTTTATTTTAAGATTTAAAAAATTCATAACTAATCTATAAAGACACCATTTGTGCATCCAAAATATATAGTTAGATGTATTATAATATTCATTAAGATCAGAATATATCATTGGCTTTGTGTCAAATTTGTCATTTATTGTATTGCACATCATTGAAGATGGGAAAATAATATTGGGAAAAATGTGATAAAAATTTGACAATTATATAAGCCGCATTATGGTACTTTGTTTCAATTGTGAAAGGGTATTGGTTTTTACAATTTTTTTTTGTGTAATTACTTAAATAATCGCTGAATATTTTCATGAAATGTGTTTCATTTACAATAAAAATCTTTTATTCTTTTTTTATATTTCTTTCATTGAAAAATCATGCTTTCAATCTTTTTCACTTTAAAGTGAAATAGTTGTTTAATAATTATTTATATTTGTTTAATCATAAGTAGAATTAATAACGCATTTAAAGAAAAGTACTTATCTTCAATGAACACATAGGAAATAATTTAGAAATACTTTTAATTATCATAACAATTTGTATTGTTTCAAATATATGAGCATCTGTTAAAAAATTGCCAATTTCAAATATTGTCGCTGAATTTTATATTATTATTTCTTTTTTTGAAAAGCTATTTTCAATTAAAAAGAGTAGCTTGATAAAAAATGATAAAAAAAGTTCAATTAATTTGCGAAATTCTCCAAAATTATGCTGAATATATTATTTCAGTGTAATAGTTAAAAGTACTTTATTATGCCTTTTTAGTACTTTCAGTCATAAGGTTTATAGCAGAAATAAATTTAAAGAGATATGTATGCATGTCTCTTATATTTTGTGAAAATATTTTTAAAATTTATAATTCATAAAGCAAAGTGAATTGACGAAACAAAGTGAATTTCACATTTATTAATTTAAAAAATGATATAAATAAAAACAAAATTTCTTTTAATGGTATTATTTTCAAAATAAAAGCTTATGAATTTCAATGAGAAAATATTTTCCTTTATTGAAATGCTGAGTTAGATATCAGATTTTGTGTCATAAACTTAAAATAATAATAATTTTATTTGTTAATTCAAACATACCATTAATCACAAGCTCGAAAATTCTAGACTTGAAAATTATAAGTTTTAATTTTTACTATCATTTATGAAATTCCATTTGTAAAAACATGGATCTGTTATTGTTAATACAAGGGAATCTTTGTGGAATTTATAAGTAAATAACAAAAAACATTTTAAGTTTTAACTTATGTAAGTAATGAGTTTTACACGATAAGTAATTGTTTTGGATGTAGTATTAATTTCTAATTAAACCTCTTAGGAATTTCAATTTTGCATATTTATTTCAACTAATTTAATGTTTGAGTTATATTCCCAATAATGCGCTAAATTGTTAACTAAAATTAAACATTCGTAACTGAACCGCATTATTTAAAACTTTTAAAAAGAGTTATATCTTAATAAATAAAATTAATATCAAAATGATGAATGAAAATTTGCGCATTACTTTGCTAAAGCATGCAAATTCTTGAAACAAAATAATTCCCATGCACGTAAGCATTTTTAAATTGATTGAAAATTATCATGAGAAAAGACTTTTAAAGAGATTAATCTATAAGTATCTGCAATGACGAAGATACAGTGAAATCAATTAATCCTTTTAAGAGAAAGCTTAGGTATTTCCTAAGAGATTTCATTAGTAGGACTATGAGAAACATTTTAATCTCATTGAAAAAATAAATTAAGACTTTCTTAAAATATTTTAAAGTAATTCTATTAGTTTTAAACTGAATATTTGACCAAATTTCTATTTAAAGTGAATGTTCAAATCCATTTAGAAATTATAATTCATCAAACATTATAACTAATCAATTACATACACTTAAAGAATTAAGAGTCATTTAAGGAATGTGATATGTTTTATTTTTAAAGGAAAAATTTAACAATTCAAAAATTTGCAATTGCTTCAATAGTGTTTCTGAAGTAATTTTACGTATCACCAAGAAAAATTAACTATTGATACACATTTACATACTTCATGATTCTAAATGATTTTTTATAAAAAGATACTATTTAAAATAAAATGCTGAGGACGTTTTAAAATATTTGCAAAATATTTGCATTTAAAATACATTAAATTTGTAATGTTTATTTTTGTAATTTATTGCAATACAATACTCAATATAGAACTAAAAGTAGAGGGAAATCTCAGATTGTATTGAAATCATTTAAATAAATAAGTTTTTAAACATATTTGTACTTAAGAATTCTTAAGAAAGTAAAAGAAAATTTCATGTTTAAGGATGCAAAATAATTTTCTATTTTTCATATGGAATACATATTTGTATACTTTATAAGAAAATATATGTAAATATATAGATAAATACATTTATGCAAAGTGACTAATTTATATGTTTATAGATAAATTTTCATTTTAAAATAGCAAATGCTCTTCAGAAAAGTGTGTATATAAAATATTTTTAAAACAATAAATATATTTTAGTAATTTTTCTTCGAAAGATTCAGTATTATTGTTATTTTACAAATTGTTTCAGATGTCGAAGTAAAATTCTGTTTCAAGAAAAAGAAATACATTCAGCTTATTATTGGAGACAATTGATATTCAGGTCTTTTCCACTTAACATTACTGATATACATATTACCTTAATATGTATATCAGTAATTTTATATAACAATGTTATTAGTGTTTATGTATTAAAAAACTAACATTTTTCAATACATAAACACTACTCCGTTTTAACAAGAAATTTATAAAATGTGTCAGTAATAAATTTATTTAAATACTAAATAATTTCTTAAATTAATTTAGCTATATCACTTCCACTTAGGACTGCATTTTGATGGTTTGCAATAATTATAATAAATGAAAAATTACGGGAACTCCATATGTATTAGTATAACAAGTAAAATGTAAACATACGTGATCATAAGAACTTTTTTATTAGATTATATTTAATTAAGGGACACTCGGTGACATGCGATTATAATTTCAGAAGTGGAAAAGCCAAACAACAATTCATTAGCATTAAGTAAGCGCTTATGTTACGAAATTTTGGAAACAGAAATTGTGCTTATAATTTTCAATATGAAATTTAAGTGTTTATATTGAAAAAAAAATCGTAAAATAAATGTATTTTTATACAAAAAAAAGTAACAAGAAAAAAATAATTAAGGAAAATAAGAAAACAAAACGGAAAAATCAAAAAGTTAATATCATTCAAGTTTTGTATACATTTGTTTCTCTGTTGAGAAATAAATTTCACAAGAAATGGATCAATAACATATATATTCTTTCCATAAAGTTTGAAACAAAACTAAAATTCATATGGGACTTAAGAGAATCAGCTATAAGGTTCCAGTGGATTAGAAAAACTATCATTCTTAAATAAATTATGCTTGTTTGTTGTTTTCCAATTTTCACAGGAAAATTGTATATATTACCTTTGTTATGTTGTATCTGGTAAAACCGTTCGTATAATTTTTAATACATATTCATTCAAATGATAAACATGAACACTTAGCTGTAAGTATAACTTGCCAAGTGCTTAATCCACTATTAGTTAATTTTGCTTATTTATTAATTTATATTTTTTAAGAAATTTCTATTAGTATTATTCTATAAAACAGTACTACGAATTCTGTACAGTTGCACAGTTGTTTGATTATTTGGTATGTGTAAAAGATCAAACGAGACAAATTGCATTGCCATACAAGAAAAATGAGTTTACTGAACACAATTTTTAACGAAAAAATTTTAAAGGAGAAGGAGATTAGAGAATTTTTTATCATTTTATTCCAGCCTTCTCAACATAAATGTCCTTCGTTATGAATGCGCCGCTTCAGCTAATGGGGAAATTTATCCATATCGCAGACAGAATACATCAGGCTCTCTATAACGAGATTCAAACCCTCTTTAAGGGGTAGAAGGAAAAGAGAATAGAAACATAAAACTAGGGAAAAAATATCGTGTACTTGAAAATAGATGAAGAAAAAAAAATATTGCCGAACAGCAGAACGATACAAGAAAATATAAAAACAAAAACTTAGAAAAAGAAGTGCTAAAATGTCTTTAAAGTCATCCTTCGAAAGGCAAACCCCTCCTCTTATTCTCCAAACCTTACCCTCTTCCCTTATCTTCAAAAACTATGGACAGCGAAACCACATCATGCCAGACTGCCGGAATTTACGGACGAATGAGCCAATGCGTCTTCAGGGTTCGTTCGCGCGGATTTGGACGGAAGAAAAGCTCATTTTACTTGCAAAACAGGGATTTTCAAAGGGAAAAAACTCCATCGTGTGAGTGGTGGTGCGTCTTTTGTTTTGTATTCAAGCGGGGCGTTTTGACGCGCCAGATGTTCTGCAAATTTTACCATATTTTGTCTGGACGCATTGACGATTACCCTTCCCACCATACCCAAGAACAAATAGTATCCAATGCTTCTTTCGACTGACTGCTTGTCTTGTGCTTTTCTTTTCTTTGGTAAAAATCTTTACCGTAATCAAGAATGAAGTGTAATCAAACAAAAGATAGAAATATCGAAACTTTAAGCGGTGTCTGGTAAAATGAAGATTTGATTTTTGGCACAGTTGTTATTTGTTTGGAAAATTCTGACAGTTTGCATTTTCATCGACTTGGAAATTCGTAACCACAGATGTCTGCTAGAATTTGTACATCACATATAAAAAACCTAAAAAGAAAATAATAATTTTTATCTTGTATTTTCCTTTTGTTCAAACTTGAAGAATATTAGATTAGTTAGTTTGTTTAGAGGGATTTATTATTTGTTGAATTAATTATTACAAGACAAAATCTATAAATACATTCTATAAATACATTTTTCTACTCTCGTATTAAATTTATTATTAATTTCATATAAAAAAGTTCAAAGGTAAAATTAATTAATAGTTAATCTTCTCAAAAAAGTAACAAATATCAGTTATATTTATTCATATATTTATAACATTTAATGAACCTACGAGGTGCAGTTGTCAAGGACAGGTAACTTATGAAGCATATAATAAAAAATAAAATTCATAACCCTTGATAAGGAACTAATTCCCAAGTTATACAAACCTAAGAAAATCAATTCATTATTGTTAAGTGCTTTGAAGTATTTAACTTTTTTATGATGTATTTTACATACCTGTACTTGAACACTGGTATTTTCTTTTAGTTTGTCAAATATTTATTAAGTATACATGACAAATAATACTTGAAGATCTTTTTCAATATTTTGCAACTCATATAACATGTATTCATATTTAGTATATTTTTGTAAGCTTTCATATGTTTATGAATATGTTGGAGATATTATAGTTAAATAATTAAATTGCCACTGTTTCTCATAATTATTAGGAAATTTAATCACAAACGCTAAGAAATCCTTTAATGATAAAAATGATAAACCCTTTGACAAATGTTACTTTTAAGTTTAATAAAATGAACAACTGGTTCA
>JAPDSC010139944.1:133278-161693 GCA_026290005.1 Latrodectus geometricus
TTTGACAAATGTTACTTTTAAGTTTAATAAAATGAACAACTGGTTCATTTTTACAAAAAAATGTTAAACCTTAAAATGAAAATAAGTTTTTTAAACAAAAAATTCGTATTCAGAGTTTTGAAGGGAAATGTTAAAAATATGTAACATAAATCTTAATCAATATTATCAATAAATAGTTACTATAATGTGCAAAAGCTTTTTAATAATAGCATATTTTAATCAACATTTCCCTTATTCATCACATTAGTGGGAATCAGACAATACAGAATTTGTTCTAATCGCTTGTACCAGAAAGATCATATCGCAACACCAATGAATCTAACATGTTTTGCATTACATATATTTAATAATAAAAGTAAATTATTCATTTTATGCTTTTCTTCTTATCTGCACATAAACGGTTAGTAATAAGTGTAAAACTAATAGAGAAACAAAAATATAGAAAGAGAAATTTTTCTAATTTCGCAAACAATTGAAAAATTTATAGTGCTATATTTCAATTAGAAATTACCTCTATGATACCTATCAATTTTATTATGTTTTAAATATACCATAATAGCCTTGTGTTTGACAACCATCATTTCTCCTTGAAATATATCTACGTAAATTCTATTACTATTTTTAATGATTGGAAAATTTCACCCTCAATCTTTTTGTTTCTTTTTTAATGAACAATTAAATAAGTTTTATGTCACAAGCAAGGAAATATGTTTCAAATGTATATTTTTTGCTAAATATATAGAGTATATTTAATGATGTGCTGAAAGGAAGACTTAGAGTTAAGCATTTTTTTTTAAATCCTGCAAATACTTTCTGTAGTTTTTTTGTTTCATTTATTATTTTAAATACATTTACTCGCTCAAGACGAAGCAAGCTTGTGTCAATAGCTAAATAACATTTGTGAAACAAGATGTTGAGGTAAGGAATAACGTTCGAATTGTTCACTGAACAGTTAGCTCGGTATATATTTTGAAAAATAATAATATCTATCCCTATTCTTTATTTAATAATCTTCTTTAACCATTTTTAAGAAACAACCAGATGACTTATAAACACCACTTTCATCTGTTAGTGAAATAAAAAAAACTGTAATGCAATATCATCCGGTGTTATTAAAAAAATACTAGATAATATTGTTGATTTCAAAACAAAAAATGCCCCATATAATATTTAAAATTGTCATCAGTATTCTCTTATAAAATTATATTTCTAGTATAAAATATGTTAACCGTTGACAAATATTCAGCATATTTCATTGAATCATAAATTCTTCACATATTCAAAAATAACAATGAAAATAATCTAAATGAAGGTCAACACATTCTCTGATTCTTAGTTCAGTTAGGACATACAGTGGCTGAGTTGTAGTGATTAATGAAGTAGCAAGCATTTAGAGGTTCATATAAATGATATTAAATTTTTGCAAACAATTTTCCTGTATCAGACACTCCCCTGTATCAGATAAAATTTACAGTGCACATACTTAGAGATGAAAGTAATATCTATCAAATTATGCACCGAAATCTAAACTATCATCCAACTGAAGATTTAACAAATTTTGATATACAGGGTGATTCTTAATTGTTTTCACAAATTAAGAGGGATGATAGTACTCATTTATACCAGCAATAATTACATGGAATCATAGGGTCGTATTCCACTCTAAGAGGAACAAAAGAGGAAAGTAGAAATGCATCAATAATCTATTACGAATTTACCGTATGCAAATTTCAACAGAGAAGAAGCAGCATTTTGGATTCATTTCAGAAAAGAAAAAGCTTTTATTGATTACCAGAGGAAGCCAATCAGAATAGACATTGTACTTTAAAATCGGCACAACATCATCGCTTAGAGCATCATCTTCTGTATAACATCGTCCAAGCATTTTCGTGAATACTATCCATTACGATGGATTGGACGTAGTGGATATGTTGCTTGGCCTATTCGCTCACCGGACTTCAATTCATTAAGATTTCTCTTCTGGATTCACCTGAAATCTTTAGTGTATAAGCCTCTTGTGGATTCAGCTGATGGTCTTGTGGTAAGGATCCTTATTGCCACAGGCAAAATTAACAAGACGCCAGGAATCTTCGAGAATTTGCGCCAGTCGCACCTCCGCTGGTGTCAACTGTCGAACGACACACGGTTCTTCATTTTTAGCATTTGCAGGGATATTTTCACTTAACAATAAATGTAATTGGAAATCTTTTGGTATTATTCATTAGCTTACCCAAACACTGTTTATGTTCAGGTGAGAATTTCTCTTTTCTGCCTCTCAAAGTGGAATGCACCCCTATGCTCTTATGTAATTATTGCTTGCCTGGAGGAGTACTATCACCCCTATTAATTTGTAAAAACATTTTAGAATTACCCTGTATATTCTAAATGTTTTGGTCAAACTTAAGTGTAGATTAGAACTAGTTCATTACCCATCAAAAAGGAGCGATCAGTGATAAGCAATTACAGAATATACTTTCTCATTCACGTACTCATGTTTCCCTAATTCACCATTGCTTAATTTAGAGGAAATAGGAAACATTGAAATAAATTTTAAAATATTGATCTTCTGAAAACTGCTTAGCACATTTGTCGTTTTTGCAATTTATATTGTTTCTGAAATACATGATTTCAAGTCATATCACATTTATTATGAAATATTTTTATATATGAAATATTTTTATATATCAAGATATGTATGCTTGTATAGAAAAAAAGGCTAATTTTGCTATAAAAATAGATATCATTTAAGAAATTATAGAATTCAAAAAATAATATACTGGTAAAATAAATTAATTTTTACGATCTAATTTTAAACTAATTTGAATAGAATTCATAACAGTTCAAAAGTTTAATAATATCGACAATAAAATTATTTACTGAATATAAAATTTTAAGTACTATATAAGTTCTAAAGTATTTCAAATCTTAAAATATTAATTTAATATGAGTGTATGTAAGAATAACAAAATATTTTTCAAAATGTGATATTTTTCAAAATTATTAGAGGGATTTACTTCCCCAAATATGTCTTAACATAATTTTAATTGTTATCTTTCACTGCAATACCTTCTACTATAATTACTCATAGCTTTAATACAAATTTTATGACTCAACAATAAATATTTACAAATTTACGAATATTATGCAATTATTGATAAAGTAAAATGACGTGAAGTAATAACTGTATATTTAACTTTATAAATTAATATTTAAAACTTAGTTATTTTCTTTAGTGGTCAGACAAAGTTCAGAGGAGCGATTACAAAATAAAAGTTTTACATATTAATTTTACACATTTTAATTGATCTATGATCTTTAGTTTTTTTATTTAGATTTAAATTATGTTATATATTATTTAATCACTTTTTTGTTGAAAAATTGAATCAAATCTGGCATTTGATTTTATAAAAGGATTCATATTTACTAGAAATATATTTATAAGAAAAGCTATTATCAAAACAAAATTTCACTTTAACAATACATTATATATTTCATCACTGAACTCCTGGTTACTGTAGAGCTTGATAATCGGGGGAAA
This sequence comes from Latrodectus geometricus, assembly GCA_026290005.1. Lineage (NCBI taxonomy): Eukaryota > Metazoa > Arthropoda > Arachnida > Araneae > Theridiidae > Latrodectus > Latrodectus geometricus. Next base: position 136,817 of record JAPDSC010139944.1, read on the forward strand.
AAAACACGTCGTTTTTCAAGTCATAATCTTACATGGGATTTAGTTTAGTATCATCAAATATGATAAAATGATCGTAATATAGATACCAATGAAAACAATTAAAGAAGCTGCATAAAAATTATCTAATAAATAACTACATATCCGTGTAATCAATTACAATGCAAAAAGTTTCAAGACAAATCATAATGTGGACTCAAATTTTACCATTGATCATATCTCATCAAACTATTTTCTGAAATATTTAAAATTGCGTACACATCTTAACTTATTTTGAATGAATGTACTTAGGTTGACTAAAATGTTAAATTTTAAACATTATTTTTTTTCCTTCCTTACACGGATATTTATAAATAATGGAATGAAATAAATGCATAAGATTTTTATAGCTTGTTTTTAAAAAAAATGCATGTATTGTGTAGTATATTTTCATTCTTAAATTGAACATAATTCATGAATATCACTAACGAAGTGAATAAGAAATGCATGCATAAATAAATATATAAGCATGTTTTTTCTGTACTTATCAAAATAAAATGTTGGGAGTTTTTAAATGCACTTTAATTAAACAGCCAATGATAACAATTCAAGTTTAATATTACATAAAATAAGCCTAATATATTTCATTTTTACTTTTGAAAAACAATAATCTATTCTAAATTAATTCATAAAAAGATATTAATAAAAGTGATTTTTCTATTCATGAATAATTTTATTAGAATTCATGAAATGTATTTTTACATACTAAATACTGTCAAACTTGTTTTTATGGTATCTTTTTTATTTTATTTAATGAGATACATGTATTCCAACGATATTAGCATTATAGCATCATAGTAGTTTCAATTTGATTACTCGTTTTATCCTATAATGAATATAATGTAATATCTACAAAAATTGTTATTTTTATTTTTTGCATGTTAGAAGACTTGCGATGTAAATAGAAATTTTAACACAAGGATGAAAGACTTATTTGCATTTTATAAATAAAATTAACTATACATGGCCATGTTTGACCATATTTGACAAAAGAATAGAAAAACCTAACAACGAAATTAATATAAGGATATATCAATTTATAATCTTATGGTTAAAAACATTTGTAACATGTTTATTTAAGTTTTTTTTCACAAGTTTTGCTTTTAAGTAACGCATTTTATGTGAAGGGAGATGTATTCATTTATCAGAAGTTGAAGTTCCAGAAAATTCAGTATCATTCACCATAAAATATATGAATACATATTATCATAATGAAATGCCTATATTAAGTTGTTCAACAGCTGGGATAAAAAATCTGTTTTGACATTAGAGCATGATAAGCATTATACAAGGACTTGAATATCATCTATATTTTATTTGTAGGAAATGTTCAAGGAAAATATAGCTTATAAATATGAGAAAAATTCAACTATCACTTCATAGAGAACATATTATTGAGAATTTCATATCGTTAAATTTCACGGGACAAATTCGTAGCTTATAATTATAGCAGAATTACTATAAAAACTTCCAAATACTTGATATAAAAAAGATAATTGATAAAAATGTTTTATTAAATAATATAAGATTTATTTTATTTCTTCTATAAGAATGAAAGAAGCTTATAAAAAATAACACGAAATCCTATTCATTTTATATTTATTCAGAATGAAGTATAATATTAGAATAATTCTTATACATTAAAAAATTTGACTTCTTGAATGAATTAAGAGCAAATATCACTTTAGTTTTCAAATATGTATTATTAATTTTGAAGAACTATGAGTTTATAAAAAAGTGCCTCCCTGAAATATGAAAAATGATAGTTTAGAAGTTAGAAATGAAGTTGTAGAATTTGCGAGCATTAGAAAAAGATAAATGTATATTTCAGAAGAAATAATAAAATCAGAGCAAAATTATTAAAAATATTTATCTTTGAAAAAGGAACCAAATCTTTATAATAACTTGTTTTATTTATTAAAGTACTTAAAAGTTTTACAGACTTTACAAAAAATTACTTTCACAAATTAAAATGAACATAAATATTTTCGTTGTTTTTCTTTTAGGCTTATAACATTAATAAATAAACATAAAGTATAAAAATGAAGAACTTCTTAATCGAATTTTCCTAGTAGCCTCTTCTTTCTCAAACATTTTAGTCAGAATTCACTTTTAATTTATGTGCCATTGAAAATGTTTCTTTGAATAAAATACTTGCAGTATGGCTTTATATTAAATTGCAATCTTATATTTATTGTTGCTAATCAATTCGAGTAACTAATTCGTTGCAGTGTAAATAAAGAAGAAATGATTTCGTTTTCTCTTTTTTTTACAAGGAAGATAAACATTCATTACATATTTATATATAAATAACTTTAATTAGTCCTATAGATTGAAATATATTTTTTAAGTAACATCGCCTTATTGATTACGAAACAATTACATTTCTGCTTACAACTTTATGCATGTAAACGTCAACATTTTAAAACATTATTGTTTTATGCACATTTTATAAATTGATTATATTTAAAACATCAGTAGAACATAGGAAAATAATTTGTTTATCATGTTTTGTCTCCCAATGATGCACTTTTCATTCGAGCTGTTTAAAAATTGAGAAACATTTCTTTTTTTATTAATCATTTCCCATAAGTTTATATCACATGTAAAATTTTTATCAAATAAAGCATCCAAGCTATTAGACTAAGTGGTACATTTTTAATTTGTCGGTGCACGTCAATGTCACCAAATGTTATTATCGAATTAAACAAAATAACAGAAAATGTTTCTTCTACCATGATTGTTTTTACTTTTTTACTTTTTATTATTTACAAGCATCTAAATGTAGAAATAGAAATTGTTATACCATCATATTTTGTTCAACTAACAGTTACACAACTATTTTTTTATTTGTTTTCCATAAGTTGTTGCCAAAATTGTCAACACAGAATTTGCACATAAAAAATGGAATAATACCTAGTAAGTACAAAGTCTGGATAAGATCAAATGAAATATTAACTTTTATTTCGATTTTAGTCTATATTTATCAATACTTTTTTTTCTAAATCTATCAATATAAAATATAATATATCATTACATTTTCCCTCGATGTAATTATTGATAAATATATAAATAACTCACCTATTATCAATTGTTTTCATCAGATTACTAATAACATTTTAATTACTTTTATTAAGACTATTATAGACTTATTTTATTTAGATTCTACTTACTTTTATTAAGATCACTATCAGGTTCATTTAAAAATAAAATTTTAAAACCAATTTATACAATTTAGATTCAATAAGATATCAAATAAATAAAGTTTAGCTATAATTTGCCATAATTATCACATGAGTATTCCTTAATTTTCAAAATGAATTTTTTCCAAACTAATAAAAACACCATAAAAGTCTTCATGGAAAAGTTCCAAAGCTCTTAATACAAACCATTTCTACTAGATAACACAAATGCTTTCATGACTTGGAATTTTGCTACAAAATTCAATACTGACACACATAAATAAAGCTCCATCGGCAATAACGGGTTCTTTCTCAGAAAGAATCCGAGCACGACGCTTCCTTGTATCCATTCTTCGGCAGTTGTTAAGTGACGCGACAAAGGCCAAGAGGAGATAGCAGCTATGAATGCACCAGGAAGAGGAGACCATCTGTAGCGCATAGCCTGCTAATGCCGGAGGGAGGAGATTTGGGCATTTAAGACATATATCTGTCCGATGTCGCAATCTGGTCACAAAGGGGAAAGAAAGACATGGAACTTTAACTACTAAACTGGTGTAAGTCAATATTGAAGTAGATATAATCATTATTGGATATTTGTAAATCGTAGAATACAGGAAAAAACATATTTGAAAATAGATTTACTTAATACGTACAGGTATTATTTAACAAACAACAAAATTCCAGAGATTAAAGCAAGATCTTACTTTTGAAACCAAACTCTATCTTTAACAATGAATTTGAAAAGGTTTAAAACGGAAGTTTCAATAAAATTCAATTTTTTACATTTTATGTTACTCTAAAATTACTATAGCTATAGTATTTTAATGCAATCTAAAAAGTTTAATTTGAGATCTATAATATAAAATGAAAGTCCATAGTTTTCCTTATTTATTGTTCCATAAAAATTTGATGAATCATTCCTTGCTCCAACACTAATCTACTCTAAGGTGTTTTTAAAGATGTACAGATGAATTCCAGACATTTGATAAATCGGTGAGTCCAAAACATTAATTGTTTATTTTTTAAATAAACTTAAAACTGCAATAAACACGTACATCTTAAAATTACACTGAATAAGTATATCAATAGAGTTCATCTGGAGTTGCTTCATTATTTATACGAGTTTCCGTATTAAAACCCTCATCCAACAAAGAGTGTGGGGACTGGATTAAACTTCACTTAAAAACACGAAACGTGGAATAAACTTTTTGTAAACTCGAAAAGTTTACAAAAAGTTATTGAAAAGTGTTGAATATAAAATAAGGGTATTCTGAAATGAGAGCCGAATTTATATTTTTCTTTCAAAAGTCACCAGATGTTGTTTCTAATGTCAATGTCCAAATGTGAAATGGCGAAAAAATATCAATGATGATTTACTGAGGTTTTCATGTTGATCGAATGTTCATCCTTGTACATATCTTGTACATCCTTGTACATGAGACTATAGATGAAAATGAAAATATATTTCAGAAATTCACAGTGTGCATTATGCTTTTAAAGATATATGTATATGTCTCTTGAATAAATGCATTGGTAAAATAAGGATCCCAAGTACATTTATAAAATGAAGAAGAAAAAAATGAGCTAACATAAAAAACTACGGTATGGATTGATTAAGTGAGTTTAAAATTTACTTGAACATCTTTGGGAACACATATTAATAAAATAAATGTAGGGATTTGGAAATTGGAATATTTTCTTAAATGTGAACCAATTTCTAGTGTACATCTTAAAAAGATTCATTAGAAATAAGGCATTGCACTTTACAAATTAAAAGGATATATAAGTAGGAAAATATTTACTCTCTCATTTTATTTTAAAAAAAATACTTTTAATGAAAGTTCTGAAAAGTTGAATTATTTCACACGTCTTTAATTAAAAATCTTAAATTTTTAATTTTGATGTTTTTTTTAATTTACAATATTTACTTTAATCATTATTTTCACACATTTAAAATAAGAAAAACCAAAAAAAAATAGATTATTAAAAAATCGCTTTTAAAAAAGTTTTGATCAGAAAAACATCGTATTGACTTAAGGGAAATATAGATAAATAATACACAAAATAGGTTCGTGTGAGTTACTGTATTCATATAAACCCATTAAAAATATCTATGGTTTTTGATACTTTTCCATGAAAAATATTCTTTAGTTGATGACTAAGTACAATTGTAATGATTTTCATTTATCTAGTATAGTCTGATATATATTTGTAAAATTATTTTCTAAAATTTATGGTTCTCATTAACCATAAAGTGGTTATTTATTTCGTTATAGTTGAGATAATGTGTAAGTCACTTTATTTTACTTATAATTGGTCTGTGAGTTAAGAAAATAATCATTTTCACCAATAATGTCGATTATACAATTTTGTTCACTAATAAAAAGCAAGTAAATTTGTCAGTGGAACTTCTTTTCTTTAGTGAACAGTTGGAAAGAAAATTTTGGCAGATATTATAGTTGGATTTGTTATTTTATTTATCATTGGTAATTTGTCTCTTTTGATACCACTATTAAAAATAAATACTTATTAGCCATTTAGAAAAAATAATTTTTTTTCATGTAGCATGCAAAGCACATAAAATATTAATATTTGATTGTTTATGCAAGCAATAAATAAATCATATAATTCACTTTATGGTTAGTTTAAATCGACAAAGATTATTTAATGTTTTTATTTTAAGTTTGTTTTAGAAAAAAAAATATATGGGTTTTTTTTCTCTACGGAAAAAGTGGGAAATTTATTTTTTGAAATGTCATCATTTTCTAATCCAGATAAATTATTTCTCATTTCTAAATGCACATTTTATATTAAGACCAAATTATTAATAGATAAAATTATAAAATTGTTTTTATGTTAAGAAATAATTCAAGGTTTGCTTGACAGCAAAGTTTTTATGATTTCAAAATGAATTTTTGTCTAAACCAATTAATTTAGGAAATAAACACAATTCATATAAGCAGAAATTTCTTAATTGTAATTTTAATTTTTCTTTAAGGATTTTTCTTGCTCTTTTTCTGTATTTCTTTTAATCTACTCTTTTAAATTAACAAAATTTTGATGCTATAAATTAAATCAAAATTCATTTAAATGATAGTAAAATATATACTTTATTTAATACATATATTATAAACAAGTTACGTCTTAAGCCAATAAACTTGCAAATTGTAAATCTTTTTTAATAATTAAGTAATTTTCTCTAATAAAAAGTAAATTTTCAAAGGTAACTATATGTTTGAAAAAATTATATTCCTGTTATGCTTTCTATTTAGGGTATTCCAACAAATTTCTTTTAAATTATGGTCCGCAATTGTATGTTCAGTTTATCAAAAAGAAATTTTTCTATTCATAAGTTTGCAATTTTAACAGTAAAAGAAAGAAGTATTATGTTTTTATTGATAAGAGAAAGACAGATACAAGGCTTCTGCTTTTTTCTTACGTAATAAACGGAAATTAAGTTATTGACATCTCCTTGGAAAGTAGAAAATAATAATAATAATAAAAAAACATTTGTCAAAAATTTTGAACGTTACGGGAATCCTGCACTAATTATCAGTCTTGCTTATTAAAAATTGTCATTAAAATGCTTAAATAAACGTAAAGTTATATTTATTTCAATCAATTAAAGTGTATATTAATTCCAAATTTCCAATTAAAACTGTTCACTTAAAAGTACTACTGGCACATAATTTTATTTTATACAAATACAAAGATTTTTTTTTTTTTTGTTTCAAATACATACAGGTATTTTGAAAATGTATTTTATGGAAAATAAATTCTTGGATGATAACATTCTTGGCTATGAATTCAATTCATTTTTTTATTGTAATAGGGTTTATAAAATTAAAGCGTTTTAACACTTATATCAAAAAAGTGAATATATTATTAGCAAAATATTTACTTTATATGGCCATACATACATTTTCTATTAAACTATGCAAGATATACAATAAATCTTGTTCATATATTAGGAATGTTCTTTTATTTTTGTAAATAAAATCATTTTCAGTATCAACTAGCTTTCTCTTTTCTAATAAACATCATTGAAATTTAGAATCTAACCCTTTTACCCGAAAAGTTTGAATGAAAAATATTTTAAAATAAAATGTAATAGTAAATGTTTCAAAATTATTAAAAACTCAAATTGAATTTACATACATAAAATATAGTGTTGTTTATCATAGTATAAAAATTATGCTAACAATCAGTTTTGTACAAAATCTTTAGATTTATCACTTTATAGAAAACGCCTTTTGTCAATAAACTTGGTATAATATATTTTATATTCGATCGTATGCTCGAAAAAATACTTTCCAACAAATTTTATCAAAACTTGCATAAAGCGAATAACTTTATATTTTATATAGACTTGACATAATAGTTTTCGGTTGGATCGTATGCTTTAAAATTACTTTTCATCAAATTTTATAACAAATATTAAACTTAACACATAAAATAACTATATATTTTATATGTTCCTTCTGCAATTTTTTTCATCTTCTATAATTTTAAATTTATATTAGTTATTAAATTTAAAATACGAATAATTTAATTTAACTGTATAATATTATTTAGATTCCAACAGCTTTTTTAGGATATAATAAAACTGCAATGGGTCTGTAATAAATATTACTGAACTGCTAAATGCAGTGTAACAGTTGATCGACACTTGTTTCAGTGTTCCTCTAGGCGAGAAAGTATCAGGCCGTTATCCCGATGCGTATGGATTCCGATCAAACCTCTGTGAGCAGACATGCAAGAGAAAGGAGCTTAATAGATAAGGACGAAACATGAACTCCTAAACAGTATACGAAAAGTGATAGCCTCTGTTTAGGGAGAGCACGACTCCTCATCATCCTTCAATGAGTGAGAGGGATTTTGGGGGATGGTGAGCAGCCGTTAGCTCCTAGGATGAATCGGAATGGAGATTGAAATCTCTGGAGGGGAACTATTGGCGGAGAGCACTGTTGTTTCATCAGGAATCAACTTGACGTCATAATGCTTACACCTAAGAGTAAGCGTTAGTTCGCGCCTAATGTCTTAGTAAATCATATTACTACTGATTCTGACTTATGCTGATAATAAAGTAGATTTTAATTAACATTGAACAGCATTAAAGCATGTGATGAGAAGTAGCCTTTATTTTCAAATACTGATTGATGGAATTTAAAGGATTTTTATTAAATCCCTTCTAATAACTAGTTATTTAACACGTTATTTCAAATTGAGATAATAAAAAGTTAAATAAGTAAAATTGATTTTTAATTTTTTGAGAAAGGAAAATAAATATATATATATATATATATATTTCTAATTTTTTTTTATACTTGGGAGCTAATTCTAAAGGATTGTGCATAATTAGTTAGTTTTATGAAAGCTACATATTAAAATTTTTTGTTTCGTTTATTATTTATAACTACAAAATTGCTTATAAAATCAAGAAAGTTAAAGCATATTAACGTCTGTAGTAATGGATTTGACTTATAACTTGTGGGTATTATTAATTTTGTTACTATTTAAAATTATATTAAAAAGCTAATAAAAATACCTTACAAATTTTAAAGTGTTAATGTTTAACAGAGTAAAACATTTCAAGCTTTAATTCAATATTTAATCCCATATTTCAACTGACTCCAATCATATTTTTGTGTTATAATTAATTGTGAAAATCATTCGATTAAAATATTGTTTAAATTTATTTGAGCAAACTGACAACATTAATAATTACATTTGAATTGTATTGTTATTTCCATAACAATACACAGATGTGTGTAAGTGGCTTAGAATAAATGTAAATCAATGTTAAATTCTTTACATTCTTCAAGAAATAAAAGAAACTCATTGATTTAACAAGTAAAATCAATATTGTATGTTCATGCTGATTAAAATTTTAAAACTTAAGATGTGCAGATGTAATTTTATTAATAATTAAGAGGTAGAAATGTAATTTTTTAAGCAATTTTCACTATTTTAATTAATTGAATATTTATCCTAATGTTTTCGCTATTGGTTTTAAGCACTAGAATTTGTAATGAATGGTTATAATTATATTTCTTTTGAAACATGTATGGAAACATTTATATAAGACAAAGTAAAAAACTTTAAAGAAATTTAAGGACAAAAAATATTAATATCATCATTAACTAAATAAATACAAAACATATTACATAAGAATAAAAGGGTTTGGAAGAAAAATGTTTTACTTAGAGCAAAAATCCATTATTTGATTAAAGTAATTACTTGATTGAAATTGCAATTACTCAATTGAATAACACTAAATGTAGTTATATAATACTATATAGCATCAATTTATAAATATTGAAGCATAGTTAGCCAAATAGTAGTAGTTAATTATATGTATAGGAAATTAAATTCAAACTATCATAATAAATTATTTAACTATAAATCATTCATTTTGTTTCAAAAAATATCTTCAAAATTTATTCATTTAAATCTATAATATCATATAAATATCATATAATATTCTTTTAGAAAATTATAAAAATATATGCCTTTAGTAAAAAAAGATGAGAAAATAGAAAAATATACATAATTTTTATATGCTTTTTCTTGTTTTAAATAAGGTTTTTAAGCATTTCAGATGGCGTAATTTATTTAATCAGATTGATGAAAAAAGTTTTATGTGCTTGTTATTAGAACACACTTAGAAAACAAATATGAAAGTTTGAATGTAAAAAATAAATAGTTCTTTGCTGGTATTTCAGTTCTTTTGATTAATTATGGGAGGTGTGAAGACTAAAAAATAGTAGTAATGACAGGTGGCAGTGGTATAAAAATCTTTAGAAACATTAGGAAGTATTTTTAAAACTTTCACCAATAATTTGTGTAAACATGGTACAAGTATTATATTTTTATATTCACAGTTAATGCACTGGGAAATTTCTCATTATTAGAAAGACAATATCATTAAACATTTCTTAAATCTAAATATCATTGTGTTTTAACGAAATTGAAATTTTTAGTGATCTTTATATCTTTTATTAGATACACTTTTTATAAGAAATGGGGCGAAAATGGTAAATCCTGGGTTAATTTTCTAGTTTTTCATATATTTGCCAAACTTAATTATGGAAAATAAGTATAAAATACAGTTATATATCTCTTGAGTATTAATACTGATATATGAGCTTCATACAATAATCATTGTATTGATATGTATTATCTGTGGTAATAACATATTATGCATTAATTTTTTTTTTGGCTATAAGTGCTTAAAATGAATTATTATAATTTGAGCACGCAGACATTTGAAAAAATGCAGACATTGAAATTATTAAAGATATCGGTTTACGTTAAAATTATCCAGGAAGTTTAAGTAAAAATTGCTACTATGAGAGAGGGAGAGAATTTTTTATACAAATTATATTAAAAAGCTAAGTTAAGTAATGTTTTCAAAACATGTGAGTTAACTATCTAGAAAATTTTGATAGAAATATGTTCTTGCAAAAATTTCTTGAGCTGTTACAGCGCATAAAAAACGGTTGATTAATTAATGAAATCACCAAGCAATAATCTTTTATGATCTCAAAGCAGATTAATTCTAAAACATTTAGTTGAGATCATTATTTCTAAATATTTCTCTCGTAAATATATAATTATATATTATAAATTAAATTTAAATGTATGATGTTGCTCAAAGATGCAATTTTAACATAAAATTTAAAATATCTAAGCTCAAAATTTAATTGCTATAAAAATTATAATCTCTTATAGTTTTTCATTATTTTTTTCATAAAATATATATGTCCTTGCTTTTAATGTGTATTTTCTTTAAAGTAATTTTTGTGTTATTTCGAAATGTAAGAATTCTATATGCATCGTAAAGGTATCAGTTGAGAGAAATGTACACTACTGGCCGTTAAAATTGCTACACCAGGAAGAATAGCAGATAAAAAAATGATATTTATTAGACAAATATATTATACTAGAAATAATAAGTGATTAAATTTTCAAAACATTTGGCTTGATAGATCCTGAGAAATCAGTATCCAGAACAACCACCTCTGGCAGTAATAACAGCAGTTATACGCCTGGGCATTGAGTCAATCAGAGATTGGATTGCATGTACAGGTACAGATACCCATGCAGCCTCAACACGATGCCGCAGTTCATCAACCGTAGTGACTGGCGTTTGATGACGAGCCAGTCGCTCGGCAACCATTGACCCGACGTTTTTTATTTTTGAAAGATCTGGAGAACGTGCTAGTCAGGGCAACAGCCGAACATGTTCCGTATCAAGGAAGGTCCATACAATACCGGCAACTTGCGGTCGGTCATTATCCTGCTGAATCGTAGGGTTTCGCAGGGCTTGAATAAAGGGTAGAACCACGGGTCGTAACATACCAGAAATGTAACGTGCACTGTTCAAAGCACCATCAATGTGAACAAGAGGTGACCGAGACGAGTATCCAATGGCACACTATACCATCACGCCAGGTAATGGGTCAGTATGACGATGACGAATGCACGCTGCCAGTGTGCGTTCACCACGATGCCGCCAAACACGGATGCGACCATCATGATTCTGTACAAAGAACCTGGATTCATCTGAAAAGATGACGTCTCGCCATTCGTGCGCCCAGGTTGATCGTTGATCACACCATTGTAAGCGCTCTTGTCTATGACGCAGCGTCAAGGGAAGCCGCAGCCATGGTCTCCGAGCTGAGAGTCAATGCTGCTACAAACTTCGTCGAACTGTTCGTGCCGACACTTGTTGTCTTCCAAACGACTCCGTTTCTTGACTCACGGCTCGTCACGTAGTTGCACGATCCATTACGGCCATGCAGATAATATACCTATCTTCTCGGTTGCTAGTGATAGGTGGCCGTTGAGATCCCGCATGACGTTCCTTATTACCGTCCTGAACTTAACGATTCCATATTCTGCTAACAGTCATTGGATCTCGGCCAAAGCGAGCAGCAATACTGCGGTAAGATAAACGACAATCCCGGTACGCTACAATTCGACCTTTATCAAAGTCAGAAATGTGCTGGTACGCATTTCTCCTTCTTACACGAGGCATCACAACAACTTTTCACCAGGCAACAACGTTCAAATGCAATTTGTGTATGAAGAACCGGCTGAACAATTTCCTCATTTAAACACAATGTAGGTGTCACTACTGGTGCCTGCTTTGTCTAAATGCGCTGAAAAGCAAATCATTTGCATATCACAGCACCTTCTTCCTTTCGTATAAATTTCACATCTGTCGCATGTCGCCTTCTTGGTGTAGCAATTTTAATGGCCAGTAGTGTATTTTATTTAGTAAAATAAAAAAGCAACTTTTTGTTTTTACTTAATTATGAATAAAATTTTATTAATTATTCATTAAATGACAAGACCCGTTATTTATTAAATTTCGTAAAATAATTTTGCATGGAATTTCCAAAAATTTATTCCAAATTTTTTTTGAAATTCTTATGATAATTCTTAGAACACAGTAAATGTTTCATTCCTGTCATGTGAGTGCTTAAGAACGAAGACAACTTTCATGCACTAATTTAAAAAGCAAGATGTTAATCAGATTTATCTTGTTTATTTTACTATCTCTAGTACAACAAAATATATTGTTTGTAATAATAATTCTATTTCAATTGCTTCTGTGACTCCTTTGAGTATTCATTAATTATTTTTCTTTTTCTTTTCTTTTTTTTTTTTTTTTTTTTTTCGAATTCAACAACTTGTTGTCGTAAAAAGCGAAAATAATTTAACAAATGAAAATATTATTCCAATGAAATAAAATAAATATATTATTTGAAATCCTGTTTATATTTATGGTACGGTATTATTTGTATTCACTATTTAAAATTTAATCAAATTGAAATTCATATAAAAATTCAGCAGTGCATTCCCTTATGACGTGAAGTAAGTTTAATTATTGAGCATTCAAGGAATATACATTAAATTTCATTACTTTTAATAACTAAATAATCAGTCAATTCATCGGTAAAAAATTTATTTTATAAAAAAAAGTAAAAAAAAATAGATTAAATATACTTGAGGATAATTGAAGTGTTTAACACATTTCATACAAAGAAAAATTTCTCCATGCTAAGCATTGACTTCCGTACTAAGAAGCAAGACGAAATAGATTGGTAACCACACATTTACAAAATTAATAATAAGTTTCATGAAACTGGTCATTTTCACAAATTTACATTAAATATGTTGATATGAAAACACGAGATAAAAAATAATTTTAATTTTTCTCTTGTCTGCATGAAAATAGTCCTAAATTTCTCAGTCTTGAAAGAACTCAGCATTATATGTTATGTACATGTGTGTGCTTTAATGAGGAAAGTTTTTTTTAAAACTGTATGGATTATCACAATATATTCGGATAATCTGGACAGTAATATGAATTTCACATTAGACGGCAATTTTTATTTACTGTACTTTATAATGTTATTATCTTATTTTCAGTACCTAGTTACCATAATATTTTTCTAACAGCACTGTTAAGTATGTTACAGTGGAGCATCCATTAGATGTACGATCCTTGAAACGAACATGGATTTTAATAACTTTAAGTCTAGAATTAATTGGAAGACCCTCAGGTAAGACCTTCTAAAATACTAAATATCACTTCATTAGGTGGAATTGCGACCATGATAGAGATTTAAGATACCCAAGCAAAGTCAGCAAGCACAATGTATCTGCTTTGATGTTGAAATAATTATACTTTTTCGGCGTTAGCACATTTTCAGTACTCAGATCATCTGATCTATATTATCTTTGTTAATGTTATCCAATTTTAATATAATTGAAACCCATATATTCATTGATTAGTATTGATTGCTTTAAGTTATTTTGATATGCTTTTTATTACTTATTGACCAAACTTTAAAAAATTAGAGCTGCTCTGAATGTAGAACAATTGGTTTTATACTTTACTTTAAACACAAAAATTTTATCATCAATGTTTAACATGGTATATTAAGACTATCTTTGTTCTTGTTGGACTTTTTTTTCAGATTGATTCGCCAGATCAATATGCGTTTTCATTTTTTTAATGATAAAGAAAGACATATTATTTACGTTAAGCAATATTTTTACTATACTCCTGAATTTTCAAAATCATGAAAGTAATTAAATAGTTCACTACAGCACTTTATATGCAAGTATGTGTTTGTGTGAAAATTAAAATCATTTTTATCTGTGATAAATATTTAATACATTGTAGTGTTAAGAGCATAAGTGAATTCAAACATGTGTCATAGTATTTGGTAGAAAGTTTTTACATGTTGTTACTTAATGAAAGAAGTTGTTTAATATATCATAATGAAAGTATTTATATGTAAAGCGAATAAATAAATAAAACTTGTAGCAATGGTTTCACATAATTTATTAGAAATATAATTTTACAAATGGAGCTATATTTACATTCTAAACAGCATGCTTCAACATAAATTATATTAATACATTTTCAACTGAAATAAATTACGTGCATTCAAATTTCATTACAAATATGACTTTAATATATATTATTTACATAAAATGAAAATTTTAAATTTAATATTTGTTTCTGTTATATGAAAAAAAATAATTTATCAAAACAAATCAATAAATTCCAAACATTATAAAGACCATTACTAAGAAACTTAAAATTTACTTGGTTTCAATATTTTTTATGTTAATATAATGACTGTACTGGTTAACAAACTGTATATATTTTAAGTAACGCGTCCTTTTTCCCCTCTTAAAAAACATATTATTTATGTTTAAGCAAAATTAAGTACTGTGCACTAGTTGTGAACGTAAATATATCATTTAAATATAATTTTTACCAAAAATTTTATATGGCATTACAATTCACAGCTCTTAAATTGAAATAATCTTAACCTTTTACTGCTTTAAAAGTAAATAATAGAAAAAATAATAATTTCTTTAAAAAAAAATACTATTTAAATTGAAAAATATTAATATCCATTGTGATTTAATACTTATGTTATAAATTATAATTTTAGCAATAGCATATTTAATTATTTATATAATTTCGTATATGTATTTGAAACATCAATCGTTGCTTTCCAAATATAATAAAAATAAAAAGTAAAAAAATAAAAATAAAAAATATCAAAGCATTTTTAATGAAGGAATACTGAAAATAGTAACATCCAGAAAAAATATATGATTTTCTTTTACATATTTATATAGTTTTATAAGTTTTCAATATTTAGACTTTTAATATTTTTAAGAAACAATTCAAAGCATGCACGTTGCTTAATTATTGAAAACCTATCAGTATTTACTTTAAAATAATTATATAGAATGTTGGGTATTATGCTCTTAATGTTGGGATGTTTAAATCGTTTTTATTCAAATAAATAATGTTAATTACTTGTTCTTAATTTCTGCTTACTGAAATATATACTGAAAGTTATTTAACTATATGTAAAACATGGCAAAGAAATTGTTGAATTTAATCACTTAGAAATTGTATTGATCCTTACCTTTAATTCATAGCAAAATCGATATAAATATTTTTAATATAATGCGCTAATTTACTTTCTAAGGATATATTGAAATATTTTAGTGATATGCAAATTAATTAAATTTTAATTATGTAAATTCTATATTTTTTTGATAATTTAAAATATGCGGAAAATAATAGTTATAAATAAAATGATATTATTTAAATTTTTCTTTTGGGAAGAATTATAAAAAATATTTGTCTTCAAATCACTCTAAAGTAAATAATTTAACAAATATTTTTAATATTTTATTCATGCCTAATCATTTTGTCCATAAGTGAGAGGCAATAGTGGTAAAAATAAGGAATAATGTGCTATTTAATTTGCATTTCTTTAACTTTTTAAGAAAGAATTTCACATATTGTTATAGAAATTTGCTAAATAAATATAAGATTTAATATTTGAAAATTAAAATAAATTACAGAGTAAGTAAAATATTCTCTTAAAATAATTTCTCTAATATAATTCTGCAGTTTTTATACCGCATGTAATATGTAATGATTTTTATAGCATAGAACTACGTTTAACTATTTTAATGTCCTTAAACCAATCAATAATTTCTATAGAAAATGCAATCAAATGTTACGTAAAACCATTTACTTAAATAAACTTCCTTTATCATTGGTTTTAAAATGTATTGTTCTCTTATCAAAACCGATTATAACTTTTTTATATAAGTCACTTCATATTTGGAGATGTTTCAAAAGTAATTACATTGTTTTTATAGAGTTCTGTGAATGAAACTTGATAGGTAAACTTATTTGCTTTTACTGTTAATTTTATTGTCATGTTAATAATTATAATTTTTTAATTATATACAAGCTATTTTGACCTGAAATTCGGAAAAGTACATATTTAAAAAAGATAAATTTGAGGCAAATATCATATTTAAAGAATGTGATACCATATATCTTAAAATCATCATAATATTTAAGCAAATAACTTACAAATATCCAAAACTGATACATTGAAGCATTGTAATATGCACACGATCTGCGTCACATCCAAGTATTTACAGAGAATATATAGACATTTATACATTTTAAATTTTATGTTACACATCTGAAAATTCAATGATATATTGTTTCTACTCAAAGTATAGCAGAAAAGAAAATTTAAGTTTTACTTCTGCTCTTGTCAATATCATTAAATCAAATTAAAATGTGATAAATTTAATATCCACAACATTACATCGTTATAATGCTTATATCATTACATGCCACTATACACATGAGAAGATCTTACCACACTTATAAATTACAATCCAAAGAAAATAAAAAATATTGTTTTAAATTATTAAAACTATAAATGTTTTGAAGAAGCAGCATTTAAAAACAATTTTTTAATAATTAAAATAAGCTGATAATAAATAAATTGAAACAAGTATTAAGAAGTATTATACTTTCAATTAAAAAATTCATAGAATATAAATGACTGCATTCATAATGTAACCAATAAAATATTATCATAGTTTAATATTTTGCAAATACATATTTTTAAATAATACATTTCATAAATAAACACTGAAATTATTTCTCAAAAGCATACTTAAATAAATAGCTAAATTTTATTTGGGTGCAACTCTTTACTTTAATTGGATATATCAAAAGTTTATGCAATCATATAATTGCATTAAACATAGGAAATAAAGAAAAAAATCAACAACTGAAAAACTTAGTTACACATTTATTAAGCAACGCAACAGGTTATTCTCATTTGGCCGGTCAGAATCTCATATGCAGTGAACAGAATCCACATTTCTTTCAGGAAGAGCAATATCAGGAGTGACGTAATGGTTACGTTGATAGTGACATATAAAAAACAATCAGTCCAAGAATGGTGATGTATGCCAATTTGCATCCTTTTAATGAACTGAATCCCGCATTCGACTCTGACACTAAAAATTATTTTAAAATACGATTATGCTAATTTCATTTGCAATCATAATAATATTACTAATGATTATTGCGTTAATATCATTACACTTCACATGCAATATTTTTATCGTGATTTAAATTATATCATTTTTATCAAACAATTTATATCAATTTATAACAAATTATATGATATTTATCAAAAATATATTTGCAATTATAAATCTGTATGAAATTATATTTGTTTTTTAAAAAAAAAAAAAAAAAAAAAAAAAAAAAAAAAAAAAAAAAAAAAAACTTGTGCACTATTTAATATATGATTGTGATTTTTTCTTGTGATACGTTATTCTCTAAAAATAATGACGACATGAGTATCTCAGAAATCATAAGTGTATTTTATAAAATATATATAAAAAGATTATAACGTGCTCTCAGACTCTGGTAATAGTGAGACAAATGATTGGCCGTGATCATATTGGGATCAAGCTCATTTGAATTATTAAATATTTAATTACAGGTTGTGGTCAATTCCACTGAATATTTTCAATATCACTTCAGTTGTTTATGAAAGCATCATCTATCAACTTGTGTGGTCAAGGAAAACTAAGTTCTATAATTCCAAGAACATTTCGATGATATTCCTGGTCAATTGGCATTGCAGAAATGAAGGTTGCTCACTTTGATTAGCCTCGTAAATCCATTCACTTAAAATTTGCAATCGTCGGATTAGGTGCTAATCTCAATGAAGCTCAGTTATCTTTTTCAGAGAGTAATAGCTACTTGGAGTATTATAGCTGTGACAGTCAGAGGCCTGCCTTCCTCAGGTATCGTCGATCAGGTAGTCAGTACGACTCACCCAGATCCTTACCCAATCTCTTGCAATCAGCTGCCACAGGATTTTCTCAGAAACAGAATGCAAGGCAAAAATCACAGACAAAAGTTTTTCACCTCACAGAGGTTCCTTTATTTGTATCGTTCTGACCCTTCCTCTTCACCAGAAATCTCTTGAGCATTCTTTGACCTTATTTGTGAACCACATGCTTCCAGTCAATCAATTGATTCTAAAGCATATGTATTAAGGGCTCACAACTCTCCTTAAAATGTTCATGGGTATATTAGATAAGTATACCCTATCGAATGTACTGCAGGTTACTCGGCAAATGCTTCCAGTATTTTGTAGATGAATCACAGTTTCCGTAAAGGATTTAAGGATAGGATTTCAACGTAAAGGATAGGATTTCAACTACGCATTTTACATCAAAATACCTTATTTAATTTGATTTTAATAGTTGAAATTGAGATTAAATTATGTAAAATACAGTGACAAATTCTTAAGCGCCAGACAATATTTAAAATTACTTAGGTATTAATGATTTTTGAAATATTATATTAATTATAAATAAAATAATATAAATATTATTAATTAATTATTAGTAACTGTTTTAAAATATCATGAAAATTCATTAAAGCTCAGTACTTAAAAGATTATCAGAAACTGAATAAAAAATAATATAATTTAATAGTTTTAATATAATTTAATCTTTAGCTTAATACGCAGTGTTTTAAATTATTTTCCTATTTAGATACTGAGATATATTATCTGGCAGACATTTTAACTGCTAAAGCCAAATAATAGCCATTAACACCTTTCGGTGTTTATTGGCTAAAATTTCTAAGGAATTTATTAAATGACGATATTAGTTAAGAATGAGTAGTTTCCCGCTCCTATATTTAAATTTTAAGTAAAATATTACAAAATATTAAATTATATTTATAGGAGTATACGAGGGAAAAATATTTGCGTTAACAAAAATTCATTGTTATTTTTCTAAAGGTTTAGATGTAAATTCATCATCGGAATATTATTTAGAGTTTAAATATCTCTTAATATTATCAATAAATTAAAAATAAATTATTTAATTAATTAATAATATTCAGGAATTTTGGAAGATTAATTATTTAAAATATTTAGGAAAAAGATTAAAATAATTAGGAAGATTAATATATTAAAATATTCTTAATTAATTAATCTTCCTTTTTAAAAGACGAATTATTATTTAACATTTATATATATTCTTACTCTTTCCAGCTCCTGAACGATTTCTCTTTCTATTCGATTGTTGTGCATTGTCTTCATGAGCAGACGCTGCTTCTTCAGGAGCTCTGTATTTTCCGTCTAGAAAATTAAAACAAATTGGTTGGAATTTATAGTTACAACATACAATTTATGAGGTTGTTATAAGTCTCTTATAGATTATTATACTCGAATAATACTATATTATTACACTTGTATCTAGACACCGAAAACTTAAATAAAACTTAAAATAGTACATAGTTTTCCATTTTCTATTATTTCTTATAAATAAAAAGAAAATCTTATCACTGTTGAGAAATAGTATTTTTATACTGTTTTGTTAGAATATCATAGATCCTTACTATACGAGTTTTTAAATTTATTTTTATTAAGCTATTCCAAAAAATGGTTTTAAGTGCATTACATATATTAGTTAAAATTTTCTTACTCTTAAGCTATTACTTTATCTGTTTAATAAAAATATTATAAATTAAAGTATAATTTCTGAATCTGATGTTTTTCATGCTTTATTGTCTTTAAATTATGAATATTTCTTTCCTGATAGAATGACATATTTTGTGCTTAATTTACATAAATTAACTTCATGTTACTAACTAAATTTATATTGTTATTTGATTATCCATAAATTTAATTTGCAATAATGTTAGAAGTTAACTTTACACAATTGTGCTTAAATTGTATTATTGATAACATTTCTGAAAAGTTTACTTTCAAACGAAATTATCAACGGGTATATTAAACTTAAGACAGACTTGTTTAATTTGATTTTGAAAGAAATTATTTCATTAATGCAATCTAAGAAGAAATATCATATATCTTGAGTATGTCATGCATCAATTATGTTCACAAATAGTATCTCGAAATATTGTCTATTTCCTTTTATGCAGCATAATACAAGACATTTTTCATTATCTTATGTGTTTGTCTATTTTCCTTGGTCACTGATTCTAAATCAACAATAATTTCATTTTACTTGAAGCGGAATGCCATTCCTAATTGAAACAAGCTGCATTCGTCCCGGTAAATATTGTTATCATCTCTTTAACCAAAAGCCAAATGAGTTTTCTCAGTTAGCCTTTGTTACCCCAACTTCACCAATTGGGTAAATTCGGAAGCCAGTTCTTCCAATTAAACATCTCAGATTTCTTCCTTTTGAGGCTCGCGCTGAAAATTGTTTATTAAGCTGACAAACGAGATCAAGACAGCATCGCCACGTTATAAGAAGTTAGCTGTTCTGGATGAATTAAAAGAAAATTTCCGTAACTCGCTTAAGCAATATTTGATGGCGGAGGCGTCAATAACTATCTCATCTGAATGCAGGAGAATGGCTCTAGGCCTGAGGCGTGCTGTGGGTTCGTGTAAGTGGGTAATTAGAAGGCAATTAGGACGCATAGCAGTTTTCGACCGATTGATTAAGAGGCACTGGAAGCAATCTTGCTTTCTAATTTACGCTTCGTGGGAGACTCGAATGCGGTTACGGATAGAGACTCAAAGTCACGTTTTTGGTTATTCCAGTTGCCCCTCTATCATGTGCAAAGATATTTCTCTCCTTATTTACATGAAGTCCCGAGTTCACAGTAGCGTGAATTTTCTACTGCAGATTCATTTAAAGTGGTTCTGTTGCGAATTAAAAGAATTTATTCCTCCAATCCCGATCATTATGCATATGCTCCGGGCAATGAAGTTCCGTAACCTCAAGGATATTCCTTGTTTTTACTGATAAAAATTCTGAGATAAATTTATTTCCAATTCATTATATTACGATTACACTCATATATACATTAAAACTGCAAATTGATTTCTTATAATGATTTGAATAACATTGATTTCAATATTTGTTAAAGTTAAAAGTTATAATTCTAAACATATTATGCATATTTCTTTCATGCGTATTTCATTTGTACACATTTTATTGTAAAATATTCAATTAAATTACTCCTTAGTCATGAGTTTGATGTTTCTAGTTTATTTTGTTTTACATATAAAATATCGTCCCCATAATTTAAGCAAGTGAGCAATAAGAAACAAATATAATTTTAAAATATTAATAACTGAACTTTCAAATATCAATTGTTCATAAATAGAAAGAAAAAAGTAATAAAAATTCTAAAATTACAATATGTTTATATATACAATTGACCATCCCTCTTTTTGTCAGGTAAAAATAGACTATTTTATATTTCAATAAATATAATGTCTTATTTTACAAAAATAAATATATTTGTTTAGACCTTGAATTGTACGTCTTTGCTGTCATTAGAACAATTGTAACTGAGTTATTATAAATTAATAAAACACAATAAAAAAGAATGTAAATCAAAAACACTGCAAAAAATATTTTGTTAAATTTGATTTACTATCTTAATGAATCACTTTCACATTGATAATTTTTAATTAACATAAAAAAATACTTCAATCAGTTTTCAAAACTGTATTGAATTAAATAACAATCATTCATTTTTATACATTTAAAAAATTGCCTCCAGTAAATCAACCGATCATTTATTCGTTTCTATTGACTTATATTAAAAAAACAATAATAAAATTCTCTTTATTTATATTTGATAAAATTCGTAAAATTTTGTCACCTCTCTAAAATTCTGAAAAATATAAACATCTTTCGTAAACATTATTATAAAGAAACTTAATTTTACCTTTGAATTTTTAATTTGTATTTATTGTTAAGAATCATTTTATACCACAAAAAATTATTTATCTAATTTACCTAAATTAGAATGATTTCCGCTTTACATTCAAATTTATTAAAACTGCATTATTAGGAATAAACTTAAAAACTTTCTTGCTCAGGGCACGATAATAATTAATTAATTTCATATGTAGAATAATAAATTAATGTATCATTTCACATAAAATAATATTTACACACTTCATGATAATCATTATGTTCATTGAAGAAATATTAATGGGTCTTTGTTAACATTCTTAATCGATTACATAAAATCTTCGGGTTTCCCTGCAACTTATTTGCTTGTTACAATTTCTAACTCTAGATTCATTTTTTTTCCAATGGCGGGCCCTTGGGTGATTGACCCTTTCGCGCCACTACAAATCCGGAAACTGCTACTCATTTATCGTTATCCGGTGGGCACTTGTGAACCAAGTCACGGAGGCGAGTAGCACTACCCACGTCACACCACCACAAACCCGTTTATAGGGCGGGCCACATTCATCCATCATCTGAGGAAAAGACAAGAAACACATAGGAAGAGAAAGTACATCCATGCCCCAGCCGGGATTCGAACCCAGGTTCTCCCCATCAGTAGTCAGTTACGCTAACACTTAAATAGGTTGGGTGGCAATTTTAGTTTGATTATAATATTGAAATGGTTGAAAAATCAGACTTTGGAATGAAAATGTCTTTATGGAAATAAAATAATATCTACAATGATATGTTTATTAAGGCTGAAAGCATTATTTATTGTAATGAAAACTAATTACTATCTTAATTTTGTGAACTTTAATATGGAAATTAATTTAAGAATATAACAATTTCATTTTTAAAAGAATAAACATAAAATTATAGTACATAATATAACATGTAAGCTCCTTATAATAAGATATAATTACAACTATTGGATTGTTCGTAAAATCATTTTTTCTCACTTGAATGACTTTTTTGCTTGTGAAAAACCAACCTATTTATGAGTAGGAAATCATGCTACAACCAAAAAGATGATAAAAGGTATTGCAATAGAAATGATAACATATAATTCAATAAAAAATGTATTCGCTAAATGTTTTTCATTTTCATAAAAAAAGAAATAACTTTCCGAACAACCCAATAATAGAAATAAAGAAAAGTATTATATGATGAAAATTCAAATCAAAATTATTCAAAAACCAATATTTTACTAAAAACTGTCAGTGAAGTCAAAATGAAGTATTATTAAAACCAAAATTAAAAGCATTTATTTATAAGCAGATATATTATTAACTTAAAAGAAAAAGGCATAAAAAATAAAAAGACATTTACATTATGCACATTATGCATTGCGTATTTTAATTGCATTTTATAATAAATTTATACATTAAGCATGTAACAGTATTGTGTTGATCATGAAAAAAATGCATTCAACTCCAAATATACTTTTATTTTCATTTTAAAAGTCATTTTTACCTAAGAAATAGAGTAAAATCTTTACAATTGCAGAAAAGTACCGTTAGTTATTTGAATAGGATATTAGGTAATCCCAACAAATTATATCGAATTCATGCATTAAAATATAACATTGTAAGCTTTCTTTCAAATAAATAACTTATCTATTTGAAATTTTATCCTCTTATAAAAGCAGAACATTCATAAAACGGATCTTTTGCTGAAATGTCTATATTTTTAAAGTTAGTGCATGATGTGATTGGTTTTCTTCTATGTAGACACATATATGCCATATTTTTTTGCGTTTTTTGTTACGAAATAGCGGTTTAGTACTATCTGCAACAATGTATGTTTTCAAAGCGTAATCCTACATTTTATATATTTCCATTAATTTGAAATTTTGCCAATTTTAGAAAACTCTTTATTGAAAAATATTCTCTTTCAAGAAAGTAAAAAATAGAAATATCTGTGTAATATTAAAAACTATTTTATGTCAAATTTACGAAAATATTTATTTCAGTTATTTTAAAATAAATAAAAATGTTGAAATTTTATAGCTATTAATTAGTATAGGCGCAATTATTATAAAATTATATTTGAATGTTTTTTCTCTGTAATGATTATGATTTCGCAAAAGATAAAACATTAAGTTATAAAATATAACACTCTTTTAAATAATAAATTTCATTTCTATTAAACTATAAAAAATATTCATGAAGATAAATATAACGGGAAATAAGAATAGTTTGATCTTGATAAACCGATGTCATTCTTAAATACGTCAGAATATTTACTCATACTTAGATGTGTCATATACTACTTAAATTATTATCAAAAACTTTGATATATTTTGTTTTAAAAATTATGACAATGAATTTATATTCTTTAATTCATTTTAAATAGCTTAAGTACCATAAGAATACATGGAAGAGATTGAGAAAAATAGCTTTTCTAACATTCACTTTATCAATATGACTCAGGAAAGAATAACATGTTAAAAAGGGAACATAAAAATTATGAGCATGGAACTATCACTTAAACAATGATGTTCAGCTTTTAAATATTATTATCAAAATTAA
>JAPDSC010139947.1:0-10738 GCA_026290005.1 Latrodectus geometricus
TCTTTCACATTTAGTAACAAATTTTAATACCACGTAAAATAAAAAAATAACGTTATTATTGGATTTTCGTAATTTTATATTTGAATGTAAATTCTTAATTAATTATATTAGTCCTTAATAAAAAAATTAGTCTTGTATATGCATATTATTCATTCAAACAATTCAGTAAGGAATTAGATTTGATGTTGATAATTGGAAGAGAAAGCAGTTTCTCACTTATATTCAATGTTAGCATTCCCAGCCAGTTTAAGACCAAATATTCTCACCTTCTCCTAAAGTTTATTATTAAAAATGATAATTAACACTTTATTAAAATGATTACTTAAAAAGTTTATTTCTTCAACTTCTATACATACTTTGGCAGGTGATGATGGTTTCACCTTTCTTCTCGGCATCGCTTAGTGAACAGTCGGTGTTATCCTTCCTGAGTGGATAGATTTGAAGCGGTTCCTTTACATTACTCATTAAGGAACCTGTAAAAAAATTATGAAATTGTTTCTAGTTTAGTAAAAAGTAACATAAAGACAGATCAAATTTTCCAATTATAATTATATCAGTTTCTTTTCTATTCTCATCTCAAACTTTCAATAAAAATATTCAAAAGTATCAAATATACTATAATAAATATAGAAACTGAACACATGCCTGTGAGTTTAAATATGCATCTGTACGTTTTATTTCACTCATATTATTTTTAGCTTTTGTAAATTATTTGTCTGTTTTTAATTAATATAGTTTTTATAAATTATATTTTTTGTGTTAGGAGCTCACCATAGCCAAGTGGCAGGACAACGCTCTTCAGAGTGGAAGGTTCTGGGTTCAATCCCAGCCTCAGTTGAACTATAGCAGATGAATATTTTGATACGCAGAAAGGACAGCTTAACGGCCGAGGGCCATTGTAAAACATTTTAATACATACTACGTAAAATTATGGGAGAACTTTTCATAAAAAATGGGCTGTACTCATGTGTTGCAAGGAATGAAGCCCGGAAAACTCACCAGACCCTACTCCGACAAACGTTCATGCCGAAAGCATAAGTGCAAGTATTAATCTTCCTTTGTTCGACATTGGCTGAGTTCAAAACCAGAAATCGTATGATTCGTAGAGTAGTTCTTCATCTACTCTTTGAATCCAGTGCTCACCTCTGTCTAGTTGTAGAAATAGCTCTACAACTAGGCCAAGGTAAGCCATAGGGAGATGGATTTTCACTTTTGTTTTCTACATGTACGTTCATCGAGGTGTCCAACATGGAAGTTTTTCGGACTACCTTCCTTGCTGATGAGTGAAAACTGACCACTATCTGTGAAAAGCCCTCCCAAAAAGCAACTATTCTGTACACATTAAAATGGGTCACGACAGCCTTAGGTTGCTAGGCAATCTGCAAGGGCTTGTTAAAAATTACATTTACCTTCTATCTGCATCGTTAACTATATGAGAACATGAGAATTTTTTAGATTATTTCCTTTGCTACACGTGATGATTATTGCTATTATGAAGAGTCCTCTCCGATAGCAGTTACCCAGAAAGTAGATATTAAACGCCTTACAACACAGTTTTAGTCTATCAACTATTTCGAACAAATTATGTTATATTGAGATGAACTATTAATTAATGTGTATTGCTGATTAACTGCGAAAACTTCTTAATATTAAATACTAATTATTTTCCATATCTCTCATTAATTTTTGCAAATATTAAATAGTTTAATCATACAAACATTTTCTCACTACTAATTAAAAAGTTTATTTTCCGGCTCCAGCTGAGATGTAATATTAACAAATAAAGTAATAGTTATTCATATTAATATGTTCTTTATTTATATCTCAAGTTTTTAAATACAATTTTATTATATGTGCATTAAAAGAAAATTCCCTTAAGTAAATATAATTAAAATCAAAAGGAAACTCATACGCAATTTCCGGAATAGAGCTGCGGTTAATCAAATGGTACACTTACCTACTGACAATGCCGTTGGAAGATGGTTTCTCAGTCGAGATGGGAAAACTCCGTAAGGAAAGGACATCTGAAAAACATCTCATTTTAAATAACAGTTATAAAGAAACCCATACATTTTGCTTAAATAAAATAACTATGTACGTTTTTTTTTATTTGCACAGAATTAAATACGTTTTATTCATGACATAATTACAAAATTCTAAAAATATATAAAAAATATTGGTGCATAAATCCAAAATGAAATAGTTCAATTGGATAATATTGTTAGAATTATATTGAAAAAAATTGAAATTCTAATAATATGTAATATACAATTAAACTATTTTGTAGGGGATTTATAGGCCACATTGAAAAACTTTTATCTATTGAATTGATAATATTTTTTATCGATTACCAACTTGATAATATTTTTTATATTTATTCTTATAAATAGTACAACAGTTAGGATGTACATTAACAGGTATAATATTAATAAGATTATTATATCAGTTTCTAATAAAATGAATGCTAAGAAATCTAAAAGTATTGATTAGATTTTATAAAATGTGTAGCGATTAATTTTTTCTGTACGCCTTTTCGCTATAAACTGCCACTAAAATTGAAATATTTGTACAAAGCTTTTTTAAAAGTACACTTTTAAGAATACTGGTAACCATTCATTGAGCTAATTTCACTCCAAACCTTGCACTATTTCGTTGCTTTATATTATGAGCTATTGCAAAAGGTCATCTAATGTCTGTAACAGCCACTTATTAATTCCAGAGCTTGAAGAGAGTGCTTTCTTTATTTTATACATTATATTTTTATATATATACAAGTTATTTATTTCAAATACAATACTAAGTTTGCATTTTAATGAGAGGTTAAAATTGGCATAAAGCAAAATTGCCCATACCTTCCATAAAGTAGGAAAACAAATTGTGCTTAAACAGTGAAAGAGACAAAGGAAAGTTAAAAGTACGAAGAGGGGCTTTTTGTGATTTCACTTGAACAAAAGTGTATCTACGAGAATAAAAATATAATACCATCTACGAATAAGAAAATCGTAATATCTTAAAAATTGTAATTTCTGTTGCTTTGCTTAATAACTGATAAGATAGCTTTTAATTGGTAAAGGAAAAATATGCGCATTTATGAACAAAGCACATAAATATTTTGCCTATCATAATAACTAATAATTAAATTGTAAATTAATTAATTATTAATTATTTCTCAGTTTATTACATATTAATTTTGTCGAAATGTCTTATACACAAATTTTGTCCAAATGATCATATCTGTTCATTGATTTTGAAATATGTGATGTATATGTTGGAATTACTACACACAAACTTTCTTAAACTGTAGAAAAATTTCAAGTTCTATAATTTGGTTCAGTTTGATTCAACTTGTATTACATGTCACTATTAGCTATTTATTTATTCCGCAAGAGTTAAAAAAAATTGAACTATAATAAAATGGTATATTTGTGCTCTTAAGAAAAAGTTTATATTTAACTTTTCTTACTGTAGAAATTTCAGGATTTACGTAAATGAGAGAGAAAGTAAATGCGTGCAATATTTTCTTAAAAATTCTACATTCTTATATAAAAAATACATATTTAACTATGTTTTTATTTTCCACAGTGTTAAGAAATAAACTAATGATACATTTATAAAATAATGAAACAAAAATATTAAAAATAGTATCTTGAACAGTCAGCATGTACAGCAAAGAACGATGCCTTAGATAATGGAATTAAATTTCATAAATTATTTAAAAACTTTTTGTTATACTACTGAATTTAGAATTTGCATAATATAAAGATTCAAATGTTTACCTTTGGAGAGAAAATAGGAAATTCTGACTGAGAAAAATATTTTTATAGTCGTGACATTGTAATACTTGCCTAGCTGGTAGTCAAATGGTTAGTACTCTTGCCTACGGCTCAACAGCCTGTTGATTCGATTCCCGCCTAAGCATACCTTGGTTGTTCGGAATACAATTTAAAGTGAAGGTCCCAGTCTACTTATTTCTCCTAATCAAAAAATAACCTTTGAGCGACAAACGAATTCTTGAACACTGATATAAAAAATAATCGAATTCATTGCTATTGAAGTATAGTCATTTTCAGAAATTTTTCTTGGGGCAAAAATTTAAGATTTTGTTCATATCACAATTTTTTATACTACAGTACTGGGACAGTTCCATGATTTGATACATCTTTAAATACTAGTATATTTCTGTTATATACAGTAGAAGTCCGATAATCCGGCACGTTCGGGACCGGCTCGGTGCCGGTCTACCGAAAATTCCGGACTATCGGAAGGTAATTATAAGAACAATAGGTTAATAATTAAACTACAAATACAGTATGCAAATACATACAACAAAGTTTATTTTACATCTCATATAATGTATGTACACGTACTGTAAAACATATTTCACTTAGATTTAAAATAGTCATGAATGTCTTTTTGTTTTCTTGACTTTTGGCGTTTAGTTTAAAATTCATTTCTAATGATATGGAAATCAATAATTTCTGAAGCACTGTACTAGCATCAGCAAAAGAGATAAACTTATTTAGCTGCAGCTTTTGCCCAGCTGATTTTTCCTTTTCTTCCATTTCGGCATCTGAGTCACTTTATTTAGGCTTAGGTTTTGAAAACATGGTCACCCTGTGTACAGTTAGAACGGAAATCACTTTTTTTATAAACAGTTTCAAAAGTTACGTTTACTATTGACTAACCGGCCGCTAATTGTTTCCGAACAATACCGAGCGCTTCCGGATGATCTCGAACCACTCAGAAAACTTCCGAATAGCTCTCGAGCTTTTTTATTTCCTTTACAGACATACTTTGGGAGAAAACCAAAATTTTTACAATTTTCCGGAGAGATGCCGGACTATCGGGCATTCCGGACTGTTGGATGCCGGATTAATGGACTTCTACTGTATATTCATTCTTATTACACTCATACTCTTAACTTAAAAATATGGAGAATCGCTATTTTCAAATTTTGATTAGCATCCATTAAAAAATTAATACAGTTATTTTAAATTTCTACAAAGAAAACATATTTTTGTGTCGAAATATTTCCATTGAATAACACAAATGTGACTTTCATTGTAAATATGCAAAATAATAATTATAAAGCAAAATAAAAGGAGAGGAGAGGGTTTATATACTAAATAGTTTCTTAATGTTTTACAAACTGTTAAAATATTTATACCAATAAACTAAAGAACATTTGTCACGCATTCATGATATTTTTGCGAGATGATGTTACATTTAATAGTATCATATTAATTTCTATGGGGAATTTAATGAGAAAAAATATGAGCTTTTTCCAGTAAAATGACTGGATAGTAATATAATTCAATATCATGTAAATTAAAGTTCTTCAGAATCATAAAAAAAGATTATTTTCGTTTGGATTCATTTGTTTATTACTTAAACAAGTTCTACTCTTAGTCTGTAAAAAAGATCTAAATTAAAATGTTTGTCAATGTATTTTCATGAATATTTTGCCTCCTATATCGCTTATTGTTTTATGCATAAATTGAGTTTTATTATTGCTGAATAAGAGAAAAAAATAAAAAGTCTAAAATTAGAAAGCAATTGCAAAAGATTGATTTCATTCAAATTTGCTAATAGTTTTTGTTCGTAAGCTTTCAACTGAACCGTTGATTTCTTACATAAAATTCAATTTTTCTAATTCAGTTTTCTTAAGAAATGGTCAGCAAAATGGTAATGGATATATGATTTAAGATAAACCATAATTTTTTATTAATAATTCCACACTCTTTTATAAAAACTATTTATTATAACAAAAAGATTATTTTAACATTCATTTGTTAATTTATTATACAACTGACTTTTATAATTAGCACAAAGTTTAGTAAATATATATATAATTCTCTTACTCTTTTACAATATTAAAAATTAAATTAAGTAAATTAAAGCTCAGAAAAAATACTGTTTGCTTATGTATCTCACTAAACTATTTAAAAAAGTTTTATTTTGTGCTTGAATCTTCTATAAAAATGAGACAAACCTCCTCATTAACAATCAAATAATAAATTTATTTACAAAACAAATAATCTATATACTAACAAGAGAACAAAAGTCTTTTTTCTAGAACTCTTGTTCCCACAGCAGCTACTTTCGATCTAAACTTATTATTGTTGTACATTTTCCTTCTTTCAAATCCCCCCAAAAAACTAGCAACCTTAATGCACCATATCTCTACCTCTCCATAAAAGCAGCATCAGTAAAAAAATAGTGAATAACTACAAAAAAGGAGTAAACACTGTTAATAAAATAGATAAATTATTTAAGCAACTTCTAGAATTAAAAAAGTTTTCTCATTCTACCTAAAAGGCATTTTAATAATTTTTCAAACGAGCATGAATAAAAGGAACAAATTATAAAATTGATTAAATTTTGTTCACACACTTCAAAACACGGTAAAGAATAATCTGCCTAATCATCAAATTAGGTTTAGGAAAATGTTTGTAAATGTCTAGTACTTTAAAAAAATTAATGTGTTTTTAATGGATTCCTTGATAAAATTAAAAATTTATGACATGCCGATTTGTGGATTAAAAAAGGCAACATTTTGTACAGTTTTGTTACAATTTTTAATCAGCTTTAACAATATTTTTAGAGAAATAATTCAGAAAATCAAATAAATTTCTCTTTAGTATTTTTCTAAAAATTTGTGTGTTATAATAAAGTAGAACTTATATTTTAGATCTTTTGATTTTTATTGGTACTAAATATATATCATGAATTAAAAAAATTAAAATCATCATTTTCTGGCGCGCATTTTATACCATTATAAGTCTAAAGTCCTAAAATTTAAGTTCTACTTTTGGAAAACTTACATTTTAATACATTTAATTATAAAATTTTGATTCTAAATTTTTAGGCAAACTGCAAAAAATACACCTGTAGTTATTTACAGAAGTTTATATGATTAATTCTATGCATTATAATAAACGAATTTTCTGTTACTCTTTAAAGCTTCATATAATTTTTTCATCAAAGGTAATATTAGAAAAATAAAATACGAAGTGATCAAAACAAAAAAATGGGAGGTGCTTAAATTATTTTATTACAGAAATTACGGGACAAATATCAAACATTTTTTGTACAATTGGTCTTCACTGTGTAGTTTTGATTTCTGAATTAAAAAAAATATTCAATCATAATAGGAGAGAGATAAAGGATTCACTAAAGTAGAAGAAAATAATGGAATTTTTATTGTTTTGCAAATAACTAAAACAATTCATCAAGTAATTTATTTAAAATCATATTAATAAGAACAATTTTTTTTCCGTAAAGAGAAATAAAAAAGACATTTTTTATCACTTATTTTACAAAATTGTTCTTTCTCAGATTTGTTTTGCAATAATTCTCGCATTTAGTTTTCCATTAAAGATATCTGATATTTATAGTTTTTATTTTCAATAATTGCATTTCAATATGCTACTTAAGTGAAGTTATTAAGATTTCAAACTATTTTTTTAATAATTGTTAATTACTTTTCTTAATCAGTATATTATACTCCAGTGATATTCTTTCTCCTATCGGCAAAAATGTGTGATCTATATTTTATACCCCAGAAATCAAAATTGAATAGCGGATGTTCATGTAGTTACTGTTAGCTTGACATCTGCTGAAAAGTTTTGCGTTCGGAGAGACCTAAAAGTCTTTTACACATACCCAGAAGGTATAATAAATTTGGAAAATAATGGGAATATAAGTTATAAAATTGTGATGGTAAAAGAAAAGTAAACTCCCATTTGACCTGTTATTTGCATTTAAACAGAAGATGGATATTCCATTTTCAAATAGTGACTTCCACATTTTAATCAATACAATAACCTTTAACAAAATATAAAAGATTAGTGATTTTACTTTAAAGAAAATTGTTAATTAGTATTTTCAATAATACACACTGTCTACTAATGAGTATTTTTACACCTATGCATATGACGATATCAGTGGTCCTGAGGTACGTCACGGCCTCCACCTGTATATATATCGTGTAAGAAACAGCATCGACATTAGTCACATGCAAAATGCCGCGCAGTTCAGAGCTTTCTAATTTCCAGAAAAGTGTAATTATCCCTATCACAAATGTGGCCGATCCTTAAGGGATATATCTAGCAATCTGAAGTACCCAAAATCGACAGTGGCCTATGTGATTAAGAAGTGGAATGTGAGCGGTGATTGTCAGAATGTGCCCCGAGTCGGCAGACCAACGAAACTGGGAGATAGAGACCGATGAGTATTGTCCAGAGAAATTCGGAAAAACCGCACCCAACCGATGGCCCTCATCCGCGAGGAGTTTCAACAGGCATTCGGGACGTATTGTTTCACTGAATACCATCCGTAAGGAAGCACATCTGATTGGTTTTCATGGTCTACTACCCATAAGCCTTTGATCACAAAGTCCAACCACTCTGCTCAGTCAATGTGGTGCAAAGCATATCGAAATTGGATCGTAGATTAGTGGAAACGGGTTCTTTGGAGCGATGGGACAAGGTCCACCCTTTACCATTTGAATGGCAGGGTGTGGGTCTGGCGTCTGCTTGGAGAACATCTCCTGCCAGAATGCATTGTGACAACAGCCAAGTTCAGCAGAGGTAGAATTATAGTCTTGGGGTGTTTCTCCTGGTATAGACTGGGACCCTTGGTCCTCATTCATGGTAAGCTCAACGCCGATGATTATTGCACCATTTTGGATGACAATGTGCTTCCTACGTTGTGGCAATTTTACAGGTTGGATCTCTGTTACTTTCAGGACGACAATGCCAGTTGTCATGTTTCGATGTTAACCAATTTTAATTAACATCGGCTTGGTATGGTGCCAATGGAGTTCACCGAATGAACTGACCTGTCCAGAGCCCAGACTTGAACGCTATCGAGTACCTCTGGAAAGAGTTGGATCGCTGAATTAAGGGGTGCACTACCCGTCCAAAAGTCGGTGAAAGAACTTGTATGTCTACTCCAAGCCTAGTGGAAGACAATATTACTAGCTGTAATACAAAGACTTGTGGAAAGTAGGGCCTGGAGGGCTCACGTTGCACCTCGTGGACTATTGATTTTGAATAAAGTTAGTTTTTCTTTTCTATAAGAGGTGTATAAATACTTATTGGTAGACAGTGTATTGGAGAAGGAGAATTTTTTATTTAAGTATTGGAATGAAATATTGAAATGAGGTAAGAAAATTCTTTACATAAAGGTTTAAATTGTGTTTTTAAATTTTTTGATTTACATTGGACCGCAGACGTTAATAAGTTCGTCTGAAAAATAATTTAAAATTGTATCATTAATTAAAAAAAATGCTTCTCTTACTCTAAATTTCAAAATTTTTAAAAATATTTTAAAACGTATAGCAATGTAAGACAATGCTTAGGGATTTCACTGTATGCCTTAACTACATATTTCATGTAATACTTCAATAAAGTGCATACAAAGTAAACATATATAAAAAGGAAAAATTATTATGACTTCATACTTAGTTCTTGAGTTTTTAATTTCCAGCTTCTCATAATAAAATACCCAACCACAGATTTTTCTTCACAAATTCAATAATAATTCATTTAGGTGAGTACAGCTGTAATTTTTACAGGAATTAATGATTTCTGCTTTGAAGCTATTGCGTTTAATTAAAGGAAATAGCTTAAATTATCAATTCAGTTCATTTGATTTAATGGAGTAATTTTTTTAATAATTGAAAAAAATGGCAAAATCAGAATAAGAATATTAGTTTAAAAAATCAATAAAAATAATTATAAAATTAAGCGTTATTTAAAAATACGTTTCAGTAAATTTACAATTTTTGACTAGAATTTTTGTAACTAATTTTTTCTTAAAACATTAAAAATAAACATGAAATATATAAATGAATAGTTGCTTAAAAGATAAATGTTAGAAAAATATAATGTATATTAATTTAATGGAGGAATTATTTAGCTGACAAAAATAATATATTTATTTTAAACTTTCATCATGAAATATAGATGGCAGCACGATCGTAAAATTTCGCTGGCTGAATAATAATTAAGCAAATCTGAACGGCATTTCAAGAATTATTGACAAATTTGAAACTCTTATACAGAAATTTTATGATAGAAAAAATTCCTTGAAAAAAAGCTTATCTAATAGGTTTAATAAATAGGTTTTCCTTATAAAAATTAAAACAAACTTAATGTGAATAATTTCTTTCTGAACCAAAAATATTTAAAAAATATATTGTCTGCTTTTCCCAAAAATCAAGATTGAAATGTTTGTTTTTTATGCTTGGATATTGGAATTGAACTTTTATTTTAAAGCATATTTTCCTTTAAGAGGATAAAGGAATTATATAGAATGAAACTAAAATGGCTTTTTTAATTTTGTAATAACTCTTCTTTTATTGAAAAGAACGTATTTGCCTTCAAAAATTTTATTTATTCTGAGTTAACAATTTTGAAGAGAAAACATTAAGCTAATAAAATGATTAAATCAAGAAAATTACTAAGTTAATAAAATATATCTTTTGTAAAACAAAATTGATCATTTGGTGGAGTGAAAAATGTGTCTAAAATAAAAAAAATAAAAAGAAAAAAGGTATGATTTTAGCAAAACATTTCTAATGCAAATAAAATATTCCTACTGAAATTCTTCGTTTCTAAATTAAAAATGACTAACTTTTTAACGTACTTTTTTTTCAAGCCAACGACGTCATTTATCGAGTAAAAAATTATGGCGTATGTATAAGTAAAATAAAATTATTTACTTGCCTATC
>JAPDSC010139958.1:0-13508 GCA_026290005.1 Latrodectus geometricus
TATTTTCCCAGAATAAAATTTTCTTAATGTATCTCTGGGAAAAAAAATTGAAACTTTTTGAGAGTTACAGAGTTGAGCACAAAATTAGAATAGAGAAACAATTACACAGCTGTGTTACTAGAATGAACTAGCAACAATATCTAGTCACAAAAAGAAAAGTTACCCTCTTTCACAAAATTTCAAAAAAAGAATTATTTTGATACATTTAAAAATTAGCATTTAGAAAGGTCATAAATTTGATTATTAATTTTCAATGACTCTACAATTTGACTTCTGAAAAAAAATTCACTTAAATTTTAAGGTTTATTATCAAGGTAGATTACTTTTGTCCCATTTTTAGAGTATGTTATTGGATAAATTAATAATAAGGTTTTTTTTCGTTTAAAGTTTACAACAGGAAGTTTCGCTAGAAAGAAGATTAGTTTCAAACTAATATAATTGATTTATAGATCAATTAAGCTTTTGAAAGCACTTTTTCCTAGACAACCTAGTCTAATGGTATTAAATTTTGTAAGAGTTCTAGCCTTTCTATTACACTTACTTGAATAGAAATTTTTAGTCTAAAAATATTAATAAAAATTTCTAACCACCACATGCAATTTCATCAATAAATGAAATACAATATTTAAGATGGAATAAGTTGAAGAAAGTGATTCTTCAAGTTTTTCCATTTTAAATATTAGCATTTGAAATAATGTTCTAATTACTCAATAATGTGGAACTGTTTAGTTACATGGATTTTTACTGTAGCATACACATGATATATACAAAAATAACATTTAACATTGCATCAATAAACAATTAACTCTTGTATCAATAAATAGTTAACCATATCCAAACAGAGATCTAGTTTCTAAGTTTATATATCCACATTTGATGATTTTCACTTTTTTCCTGCTCTTCTACTTCTAGGTATTTTATTAAATCTGTTCTAAAATTAAAGGGTCTTCAGCGCTTGCACCACCTGTCGAGCAACACCAATATTTGGATTATTATATATATTAATTAAATTATTACATAAATTATTTAAATGCTGGACATATCTTATTTATGACAATTTTTTAGACTTTCCACTCTAAAATCTTTTCAAAAAGATAAGACTATTTACACTCATTAGTCTTATGTGGAGGAAAGTAATTCGAGCAAAAATTCTTGCATTAACTAAGGCTACGAGCAATTTGCTTCTCTTGTTGTTACTAATGACATTTGGCGAAGCCAAATGTCATTAGTAACAACAACAGAAAATCCAATCATTGCAAATATTCAAGTACTTAAAATTTCTAACAAATGATTGCCGATTTTCATGAAAATCATTGCAGATCATATATGAATAGAATCCTTATTATATAGTGATCTAATCCTTGTTTTGACAAAATCTTCTAATTACTAATTAATTTTTGTTATAAATGCACATTTGACATTTTATTCTTCTATTATCTATTTTATTAATTATTGCAATTTTTATCTGGATCAACATAACTTCTTGCTTTAGAGCACTGCTACTTTCCACATTAATGCATAATACATACACAAATTTAATACTAAATTGTTTAAGTCTTTGAATAAAAACTAGAGAATAATGAAATCAACCAGGATATATTTAAAATAAAATTTATAAGGTAACAATCAATGTTATTTAAACATTAAAAAAAAGTACTATAAGTAATTTCTGTCACAAAACATACAGAAAAATAAATATTTAGGTGTGTATTAAAGCATATCTTTTATATTTTAATACACAATTTGAATATTTTGGAAATAAATGATTACCCATTTACAAAATAATAATACATATCATTAAAATACATGAAGCAAAACTTAAAGATTGTCATTAAAATATTACTTGTGGTATTTTTGAGAAATAATATATCATGCATTCATCTATTGGATCATTCATTCCAGACAATGTTTCTGCATTTTGTTCTAAGAAAGGAATAAAAGCCTTTTCAAACATAGAAGGAGAACTGATTATCAGAAAAACAATAGTATCATCATCACAGTTGAGCTTAAAAATTGGTTGAACAAATGAATTGTACCAACCAACCTGAAAATAAAAACAATTATTTCGAAATATTCCTTGAGATTCATAATACATGAAAGAGATATCTTACATAATAAAAATAATAAATTAAGGCTTAAGAACATGCATGACTTACAAATGCATTATTAAAAGAATAAATACTCTTAATATTGCAAAAAATAATTTTCAGTGAAAGCTTATGAATATAAAACAAGCAGGAATTATTTCATTCATGAAATTGGAAAATGAACTTTGAATATATAAGATGCTTACACTAAAATTGATCAATTTTTGAAATATATTTTGAATAAGCATTTAGAAGCTGAATTTATTTTTAATGATTAAATAATTTCTTATCATAGAAAACAAAAATTTAATTTAAAATTTACGATAAAAAATATTTTAATTGTAATCTGAAAAGTTTGTTGGATAAGAATAATTTTATACTTTTAATAATGTAATATGAAATTTAGATTAAAGCATAAATATACTTCTACTTATCACTAGTATTTAGCTACATAATAAATTTTTTTATACAAAAGAATAGATGATTCATGAAATCTAAAAAGATTAAATATTTGAAAAAGAACATTTCAAACAGATTAACAGTAAAAAAAAACTAGCATTTAAATTAAGTTAATAGCAAAACACTAAATAAAAGTTAGTTAAAAAATTTTTTAAAAGCATTACATTAAGTTTCTGTTTTCTAATCTTTCTTTGGACAATGCTTATTTCCCTGCTTCCATTAATAATTAGGCTTAATTCTCATAATACTTTACATTTTTATAATACTATTTGCAAGTTCATGTTAAACTATTTTGAATAGAATATATGGCAAGAAAAATTACTCCAAATTATAAATAAAAGTTTACAGTTTTTAATAGTAGCATTATAAGACTTTAAAACAAATACATTTTTTCTTTTCTTTTGTTTAAATAAGGACTTTTCTAATTTTTGTTTTAAGAAATTGTTTAATCAATTCTTCAATAAATTTTTTTCTAATATTTCCCTTTATTGTAATGATAGATGCTTTTTAAAAAAGATGGAGGCACATTGTAGTTCTAGGAAAAAAAAAAGTAAGGAAGATGAATATTCTTTCAAGAAAGCTGGGAAATTTTTAATAAATAAGGTAAGGTAAAAAGGGGAATCATTTTTAAATGGTGATGGCTAAAAAATACTAATCATATTAATTTAAAAGGCATTAATTTCTAACGCATCTATGAAGTACTAAAAGGGAAACATATTAACTAAAAATATGTTCAATTTGAAGGGCACCCATCAATTTTTTTTCCAAAATTAGCTAACAGTAAGTGCTGTTTTATAATACATTTAAATACTTAATAAAATATCCATGATTTTACAATGTGCATGTTAAATACTTTTTATATTTTTCCAGTTCTCTTTCATGTACTCTCTGTGTTTATTAAAAAATATTTAAACACAACTATTTTTCTTTCCTGAAATTTTGTACATGCAATTTATTTAAAAAAAATTAATAGCCTGTTTGAAACATTCTAATTTTATAAAACTATTTAATTGTATTTTTTATAGAAAACATTTTTGTAAGATTTTATGTTACAAAACTGTATTATAATGTATAATAAGATAAATATTAAATGATTAACTAACTCTTGTTACATAAGTAATTATAAAGAATTTGAAAATGAATGCTATACTTTCTTGCTTTATCTACAACATTAGCACATTTAATGATTTCTAGTATATTAAAAAAATTAAGTAGAAAATGTTAATTATCACTTCAATATTTTCTACATAAATATAAATAGTGAATGAAGAATTTTATGTTCAAAACATTTTACAGTATTTCAACAGGCTTCTTTTGTTAATATGATGGAGAATGGTCTTTTATATCTAAGTTATATTATTAAACTTTTTTGACTAAACAATTTTTTTAATACATATTTTCTACCACATTTTAATACTTAATTTCCAAAATTATGTTAATGCCTGAAATGGATTTTTTATTTTTATTTTCACATCATAACAAGTAATTTTAGCGTGGCCTATTGGTATATTAATATTTTACAAAGGCAAATGTTATTATGTTAGACAAAGGCAAATGTTATTATGTTAGTCTTAGTCACTGTAAGTGATTTAAGATGAATTTTATATTTCGGTATGCTTGATAAAAGTAAATTAAAAAGTATTTCTTTAATTTCTTTTTTTTTGATTTAGACAAGTCTATCCCTAACTATAAAATGTTTCCCAAAAGTAATACATTCTAGACATAATAAACTTATTAATTCTTTTGCAAGTCACAGTACAAAATAAACAACACAGCATACAATTAGAACTATTAAAAAATGAAATTACAGTAAAAAAAAAACTTATTAGTTATCCAATAAGAATATATAATTAAAAATCTTTAAACTCATAAAAGTGAACATATTTTCACAACTGTTATTTTGACTTAAAAGTAAATGAATTTAAGTGCAAAAAAATTTATAATTTGTTCAAGCTTTCAGGTTTTAGTAGATGTTTCAAAGCAAAATAAAGAGCAAGCATTAGAAAAAAAATTTATAAATGTTATATTTAAAAATATGGAAAAAAATTAATAAAATCAAACTTACTTAATACACATATCTGTAATAATTCAGAAATGAGGAGTTAGTAAAATTAAATAAGTGAAATGCAAACGTAAATATTTGCAATAATGTTAGTTACAAGCTTAAAGTTAGTAATATCACAAGAAAGTCATATTAAGCATCTCCAAAAGCTAATAGAGCAAGCCATAATTTAGATACGCATTTATTAATGAAGACTCAGAACGTGGATCAATTATAATAAGAGTTACTTTAAACGGTTGAAATTCAAATCCGAATCTTCCAAAATTGTCATCAAGTTGATTTAACATTGAGGTTATGTTTTCCGGTTCAACTTGATACACACTCGTATTCATCTTGAAATATAAGTAAATGAAATCAATGAAGAATGGCTAATGTTTAGACAAAGATACGTTCAAGTATAATTTTCACTTCTACATATTGTGAACCCGGATAATATCACTAATCAATCAACAAGCAAATCTTCAACTGACTCCTCAAGTTATTTATTTACACATTCCCGGCCTTGGCTTGATTTGGTGAAATAAAAGTTAAAATACGACTATCATTTTAACAACCATGCTGATAAGCACTTTAAGTTTTTGTTCTAAATAAAATGTAAGGAAATATTTTAACTATCATATCACTGCTTCTTGAAATTTTCTTCTTAACTTTAAAATGAAATTATTATTATTACTGAAAAAGAGAGAATAAGGAAATATTACACGCAAATATATAATGGTGTTTTGAAATACAGCAGATACTAAAAATCAATCACAAAATATGATAGCATTATTGTTTAGTGCCATGCGTTTATCCTTCTATATCTCATTAAAATTAAGAAATCACAAGTAATAGAGAAAAGTAGTATAGAATTATTTTGTGATTCCTAATTTTTCCAAGAAATTACGTCTACTCTCATTTTTATAAGGAATTTTGATATTTTGGATTTTCACGTGAAAAGTCTTTGTTTGATTTTCTCACTCTAAATAAAAATAACTGATTACGTACTTGGAAATGATTCTTCGTAAACTTTTAGCAATAGGTGTCTTTTCAGCGCAAACTCATTTTTAAGACAGAAACAACTTTACCAGGACATTGTAGCTAGTTTCTAATTTTTTTTTTTTTTAACACGCATTTTGTGATCGAAAATTGTTTTTTATTACAAAACAATAAATAAATAATAAACAAATAAATAAATAAAACTTATCTCATACATTTGTATTTTTAAGCTATTAAAGAATGTACATATACATACACAGGAAGTTTATTTTTTGTTTTAATTTTATGCTTGAAATATACAATAAATTAAAATACACACTTCAAGCAGTTTGAATTTTTTTCCATAATAAACTGTTTGTGTTTATTCTCTATATAAGCGAAAATTGTTCCACGTAAAACCATCAAAATGTTATTAGTATGATAATTCCTGAAAAGCTTTCCACGTACTTAAAAAAATCTCAAGCTATTTTCTAATAATTAACTTTCAAAATATATAATTTCCAATTCCGGTGTAAAATTATCCGACACTTGTCAGTAAAATAGCTAAAGTCATACTTTTTTAGATTTTTGTCTAGAAGAAGGAAGTTTTGAAACAGCATTTCTTTCAATTTTTTTAAAAATTTTATCGAGAATAAGTTACTTTTCTACATATTATATTTAAAATTGTTTTTACAGTTTCTTTCGCATGTATTTAAAAAATTTTATTTTCAATGACAATCAAAGCTAGATTTCTGAGTTTTTTCTGCGATATACTAGATCGTAAATATATCTTGTTTAATTTTAATTTAGAGAATTATTTTTCGTTACAAGCAACTCTAACAGGAATTCTAAGAAGTGTTTTCAATATAATCTTCATCCTCAACAAACAAAAACTATTTAATACAATTAAGTTCAGAATAATATCGATGTCATTCAAACCATCTCTAAAAATGAATTTAGAAGCTACTATTTCATTGTAAAGTTCTTCTACGTTAATATCTTCATTGTCAGACCAATGTAAAAAAATTCATTTACTGCATTTTATTTTCAAATATGCATTATCAATTTCTAATAAATTATTCAGGAAACTGAAATTTTCGAAGTGATTTATCATTCCATCAAATTTTCCAGTTTATGATACCCAAGAAATATTCAAAATTCTAAAAAAAGACATTTGCCCTAAACTTCTATTTTGGAGATTAAACGAACTTGTCAGTTTGTTCTTAATTAATGCCATATTTCTTTTTCCTTCATTGGATTTTTTCTACAGTTTTAAATTGATGTTCAACATTCACTTCTTCATTAAGTTCTCTTAGGTTTAAAAATACTTTTTATTAATGTCACTTCTACTTTAAGTCTACGTTCTGTATTTCTAATGAATGCTTTTGAATATGAGCATTATTTACGACCGTATTCACCAAACATGGGTTAACTTGAGTGTAGCCTATCTCAAATATAACTCAACTCTAGCAAGACTCGCCAATTCTTATTCACGAAGCGGGGAAATTCCCTGTAAAACAACTTTGGAGTTAACCTAACACGACACATTAAACAGCTTCTGATTGACTAGCAATATTGCACAACAGACATATCGCTTAAGTCCGCCATTGTTTGTTGACTCGGAGTTAACACTCCGAAATCGTAGGATTATTCGAGGGATCCATATAGGCGAGTTAATCGCTGTTTTTGTCGTGGTGAATAACGTTTCATGACTTAACTCGCCCTTTACCCTGAAACCTCGTTTAACTCTGGTTGGTGAATACGGCCGTTAATGATATGAGCATTATTTACGTTCGAAGTAATCTTCTTTATGAGGTAGGACATTGCGTTTGTCTGCTTCTAAGAAGCACATTCTTACCTAGCTTTGCTTTTAGGATGCTGCACATCTGATGATTTATTCTTTGCTTTTTTAAATATATATTTTCTTTTTGATATTGCATTATATTTTACAGTTGAAATGTTGTGTTTACACCTGTAATGTTGATTTTCTTCTTATTACTACTCTTTATCTTGTAAATGCTGTTAAAATGTTTTTCTGAAAGCCAGACAATTGACCGAAATTAGAACTTTTGATTTCATTACCTACCAGGACTGGAGACCTAGTGGAGGATGGAGTGTTCATGTTGGAGAAAGAAGAAAAGTTGGTTGATTTGTTTTGATTAACAGAAGTAGCGGAAGTCCCGCTCCTGGTTCAAGTAATATATATATATATATATATATATATATATATATATATATATATATATCTTCTGAAAATGTGTAAAAATGTCTTAATATTTTTGTGAACGTGTCGACTAAAAAGAATCTGTTTCGTTTTATTCAACTATCTTGAAGACAACAGGATTCTTTGAACTTCACAGTTTTATTCTATTGTTATTTATTTTAATGCATCACCTTTTAACATAAGCTGGATTTTTAAAAGGTATTACAGCCAAAACCACCGATATTTTGACTTGTAATCCATAGACAGTATCTTAAAAATGGACTAGATCCACAATCAAACTCCAATTCCCCAAATTCTCACCAAGATGGAATCAAAATATGTCACAAAATAGTGGCAACCAATTTTCGATTTCCCGAATGCAAAAATGTAACCTTTAAAGTTTTATCAAACAATCGAGGTATTCCTCAGGATTTTGAAGCATAAATGTTTGTAAAAGTTAAATTCGAATTATTGATTAAAAAATATTACAGCAGTATATGCGAAAAATAGGAGGAAAGACGATTTTTAGAAAATAAATTCAAGATTTTGTAAAAGGCTGTTTGGGAAAGTAACCCCAGATAGTATTTGAGAAGGGTTTCAATCAACCCACCTTGTGTGATATTTTAAAATTCAATTTTTAATGTAAATGCTATTCTTTTATTCTGAGATATAGCCATCAAAATACCCCTAAAATTTAAATTCAGTATCTGAAATGGCTTTTAGTTAACCAGATTTAGATTTTCTTTCCAAAATAGGAGACAAGAGGCATTATGTAACCAGAAACCGGGTACGTAACCAGAAAATTTTGGATGAGCAATGCGAAAAAATGTTTGCTTCTGTGTATGGTAAATCCAAACTTAAATGAGCAATATAGGCAGTTCTGTTTTTAACTCGAGGGAGTTAGTAATCACATTTTGAAATTTCAACCATTAACGAGGAGTACAAGGT
The DNA here is from genome assembly GCA_026290005.1 of Latrodectus geometricus. Classification (NCBI taxonomy): domain Eukaryota; kingdom Metazoa; phylum Arthropoda; class Arachnida; order Araneae; family Theridiidae; genus Latrodectus; species Latrodectus geometricus. The sequence continues at coordinate 8,717 of JAPDSC010139958.1, forward strand.
CCCCAGGGGGTTGTTTGCAGCCTTCCACAGCGGGGGGAGGATTGAACCCCCAGAAGTGACCTTAATATTAAAAATCCATTAATAATTGACAATGTTTTATGAAAATGAACACAAAACTTCATTTCTTTACTTCGGGCACCGCTGACTACGTGCTTAAGCTTCTCGAGAGTCTTTTATGTGACTTTTATTTTCCTATAAAAACGCTCGCGAACACATCAAGATGTTTAATTGGAGAATTTAGTTTTTAAATAAATTGAATAAACATTGAGAGAATTTGGTTTTATACCATAAACCCCTACTACCCCATCTTTACGAAACAGAAAACAAATACTCTATATGACGCTGAAGGTCCATCCATGCAAATTTTGCCTCTCCCATCTTCCTTGAAAAAATGAAGAAATTGATATTCGTGTTCATTCTTACATATGGCAAAATGACAAATTTTCCGTCATAGAAAGACCTAAAACAATTCCCTTTCCTACTCTCGGAGAAACTTTTGAGAAAAAAGCCGTATTTCATTGTATATATATTAAATAAAATATAATAAAGAAATTATAAGTAAAATGAAACAAATATATATACCTCATCAAATGGATTGTTATTTTCCAATAGAGTAGGGTTATTGTATATCTCTCGAAAATTTTCTTCGCCAAATACTCAATAAATATGAAGGAGGAAGGCGTAGATCATACATAGCACGTGGCTTTCTAGACACATGGAAAATAATCATATATGGTAATAAGTGCGCTGCTGTGTTATTTTGAGTAGTGCACAATGTCTACTAGTGTAATTGGTGTAAGTACGGTATTATCCAGATTAAACTTGCTGACCATATAAATTACCATGGCTTTAGAAACTTGAAGTATTGTGTGTGATACTGTATCTAAATATTGATGGATAAGTAGTATTTGTGCGGGCTGAAAAGGAAAGGCTTGGATGCAAACATTCATGGTCCTTGTCTTGTTCAAAGTACTTATGGCTCCTATTCAAGCTCAAAGAATTCAAAGTACATAGATTTTTCTTCTCTTGTAGTTGCACATTTTCTTGTATTAATAAAGAGTTGTGTGTCTTCAGCTATTTTGTGTCTGTCTGAAAAGAAGGCCTTGCACATTCGCGTTCACCGGACTTGATAACTTTTTATGCAAAATTGAACGCACTTGAGAATATTTTATATCAGAACTCAATAATTGAAAATTTTAAGTCATATGTCGCACCAAACATCCGAATAATATGGATACTAAAGATATCAGTCAAAGAGTATTTAAAATATTTAGGAACTATAAAATAAACTAACTTTAATTATCATTATACAGGTTGGTTATAAATTCAGTACCTATTTTTAACATTTCAGAAAGTAATCAAGTGAGAAATTACCCTTTAATCCCTTCCAAAGACGCACTATTTGTTACATGTTAAACAATGACCTGTATTTTTCACCCACTGTTTGAATCTTTTAGAAACAGATTTCGTCTCATTCTTTGTACCGTGACTCAAGTTCACCGCCAAATCTCAAAGCCCTGGAAGTGTTTTGAGCTTTGGCGGTGAAAAGTGTGAATAGATAGCTTTGTCTGAGCTCAAATCCGATCATCTTAGGACTTTTTTGGGGATACAAAGTCTTTCCCACTTGCACAAAGTGCAACACTGAAGAAGCCAATCCCGAACATTTATTGAAATGTATTGATTTTTCGCGTGGCGTGGCAGACGAGCCTCAGACTTAACATTTGGAATAGTTGTTCATTACTTTGTGAATCGTCATTTTGAGCCACAATCAGGTGACAAGGTAGCAATTGAGCTCTGATATTCTCCTCTCCATATTGATTCAAAGATTAAGGTGGACATGTTTCTAGCTCAAGGACATCCAACAGTCAGTGATGGAAAATATAATCATCCTCCCAATCGCCGCTGGCCACAAGTGATATTTCATTTTGATGATCTTACGGAAAACAGTACTAGATTATACATTCATAGGGGTGCAGGCGAGACAACAACAATGCCCTAAAGTTAACGGGTTTGGAGTGTTCTCCCATCACCAAGCTCTCGAAATTTTGAACCACGTCCTCCTTCCTAGGAACTCTTTATTGAACCAAAATTATTCATAAAAAAAGTGCCCTTTGGTTCTCCATAATTTAATTGAGTAACAATAAAACCGAAGTGTGTCAGAATCAGTGAATAAAATTTTCTTACAAAAGGATGGCAACCTCATTATTCATAAGATCAAAATTGGTGAGGTAACATACAAACCATGACATGATTGATTTCCCAACATGCCAAGGAAGTAAAAGTATCTCTCTGAAAATGATTCCACAGAAAAAACGAGGGGAAAACAATGTGGCATGAAAAAAGTGTTGTTTATGGTTTTCCATAAAAGCATAGAATTGATCAAAATCCATTGATTATATTTCATTCCTAGAAAAGCAGGGTACTTTTTTACTTTTAGCAAAACAAGAGATTATGTTCTTTTTTTCTCAATATTGTTTCATATTTCAGTGTTAGAGACTGTACAGTTTGTCTCAATTTGGCTTCATATCATTATTCTTCTAGGAAAAAAGAAGTAACAAGTATGTATTTTTTCCCATTTATATACTAGTTTTTCTTTTTTCATTTAATTGCCATCGATGTTTTCTTAAGGTAAAGAAATTCGAAAAAAGCTTTGTTTTCCTGTAAAATACTTAATCATGTGACACTTTTTGCTTTTGTGAAAGAGGTTATTTTTCCTTACAGAAACAACATAATGTTGCAAAGTTTTTTGTAAAATATATTTATTTTACGATAATATTTAATATATCTTTGAAAAATAAGTATATATAAATAATATCTATCGAGAAGGACAGAAGATAACCAGTGATAATTGTGTACTACTTCAAAAATTTGAAAGATAGAAAGTTTATGTTCACTATAAAAATGCATCATCTCATTCAGTAATATTGAAGATTTTCTTAAGAAAAATTACATCACAAATTGATGGCAGATCCACATTATTTAATTGATCTAGATATAAATGACATTGGGCCCTTTTTAATCTGAAAAAGAATATATGTGTATGTAGTTTTCATTCTGGGGAAAAAAGCAGATGGTGTTATATATGCATTTATAATTGATTTTTTTATATGACTGACTTAGAAATAAAATCTGCAAAATTACCTTGGGGAAGTGCGTTGATTTAGCAGATGACTACTTTGCACACTCTTCAAATTTTGTAAGTATGAATTTAGAAACCTAAATATTCTTCAAAAATCTCAGATGACTCCCTAAAAAATAGTGTTATTAGTAAGTTACTTTAAAACTGGATATATAAGGAAAATTTATATTTCTATTAAATATTCGGAGATTTAATTGTATTCATTTTAGATGCAGATTCCAGTGAAGAACATTATCTTTTTAAATAATGATTAAATTTTTAGAATTTTAATATAAAATTCTATACATTAGCCTTTTTCCTGTGAAAGAAAGAGGAACATATAATTATGAGCATTATCGTTAAATATTTGGATAAAATATTGTTGGATTGGTATACGCTTATTCCTGTGTATCTTGTCAAACATGTTTACGGTTTTACTACAAGCTTTAGAGAAGAAACTGCATATTTCAAGCATGTTATAATTTTATCACATGCATGAAATGCCCCAATATGTTTTAAGCTGATTGCATTTATGAGAATTAATTCCTTTATTTTTGGTATTTTGTTTTGTCCTCATATATATAATCCACCATATTTTATTCCATTAATTTATTTGTTATCAAATTGTAACACAACAAATAATAGATTATTTTTGCTGTAAAAAATTATATAAATGTTGAACTAAAACCTCAAATCTAAGTATATCAATATTTAACAATTTATCTATCAATATACATATGTAGATCATAGGGTTGAGTGCTAATCAAATTAAAATTTTCTATATCTGTGAACCGTAACCACGCATGAAATTGCGTTAAATAAAATATAATAAAAAATTTTACATCTATATGTATAAGAGAACTTTTATTATCATTACATTTTTATTGCAAGATAAATTTCCACAATCTAAAATTAAAGGATAAATTTAAGTTAATAGAATACACTTCATAATTAAAGCTAAATTAATTATTCATTTCACATAATTAAAAAAAATGATAGTTACAAGGAATTGAAATAATAACTTTCATTTTATATTGAGCAATAAAATTCAGAAAAATAAATATGACAGTTAATTTTCATTATGAATAATGTCATATTATTAATTCACTAATAATTAAAAATTCTCTCATATTTACAACAAACCAAATTAATTTTTATAAATACTTTATTTTGCATTTAACAAACTAATGATTTTTCATTCATTTTGATATTTTTCTTCACCTATTCATTAATTCTGAAAGTTCTATTTAAATTTCTAATTTTAAATAAATTCTGTTTAAAATAACTTTAAAAATTGTCCATAGATGGCAGCACTAAAATATAATAATTTTTTTTACTTTATTTCGTATATAAGACAACAGTTTTTATTTCGTATATAAGACAAAACTCACACACACATATATATAGCTAATTTTACCTGCATTATTATCTTGGCAGGAAGTTTAATGGAAAAATAAAACACACTCAGTGAAGAATTAGTATTGATGATACATTATTTACCGCCATGACACTAACATAGTTGCTGATATAGTTATTAAAATTATCCAGTAGTGTAGTTTTCACTCAAGAAAAAGTTTTCTTTTATTGGAAACTGATTTTGTTTGGAATCTTGGTAGAAAAAGAATTACATTTTATTAAATTCTATGAGGCAAATAATGAAAGTATGATTGCGAT
>JAPDSC010139958.1:13608-27731 GCA_026290005.1 Latrodectus geometricus
ATATATATATATATATATATATATATATATATATATATACGTTAATAAACGAAAGAATAATTAAATCATTAAAAAATCTAAAGATAATTTTACTCATCATTTTAAGACATAAAATGGTACAACAATTTTTTATATTTAGAAAATGTTTTAATTTTCATCATTATGAGAATTTTATGAGCACAATTTTCTATTTACTTTAACAAAGTCCAGCATTATAAGAATTACTTGCAGACACTGTTTCTCAAATTCATATAAAATTGATTTTATAATCATGTACTGAAAAACTTAATAAAATCCTTCTACATATGAGAGCTATTCGAGAATTGGCTTAATTTATGATCATGTCGGGTAATTTACATAGAATCATTATTTATAAGGAAATTTTGATCTGCTTAGTGAAATAATGTCAATGGAACTGAGCTTTACTCTTGTGGTAATTTGTCTGCATTAATACTTGAATTTTTATTTAAAAATATGGTTATTTTTCTTATTTTTGGTAGCCACAATTGATACGATGATTGATATCTTATTCCAAAACATTTGGAAACTATCAATATCGCATAAGATATTAGCTCTTGAAACATTCCATGTAAAAGTTATCTTTCTCATTCCAACAATTTTTATTAACTTCGAATTTATCCTATATATATATATATATATATATTATAATGTAGGTAAAGAAATCTCTCCATAAAGCGTACTTAACAAACAAAAAAGATAGAGGATATTAAAATAATGAAATTTATTCATTTATAATATTTCTATGCAGAGAGAACTCATTTTGTTTTTTAAGAAAATATTTTTCACTGATAGAAGTAGTTTTGATTCTTTTTTTTTTTTTTTTTTAGAATGAAGAAGAAAATTTATTTGAACTCTCATCAAAACTATTGCGTTTAATGCCATTGTTAATATCTCAAAGCATCAAGGTTTCAGTTAAGAAATAACAGATCTAGTTTTACAAGAAAATCCAGCTTCAAAAAAGACAAACGATAATAAGTACCTTGTCGTGTTTAATGATCTAAATATTACCTTTCGAAGTACAAAAAGTTATATTTATGATAGTTACCAGTGTATTTATATGTAGTAACGAAACTTTTCTGAGATGAAAATCTTTAGATTTAAAAATAATTTTCCTGTTTTGAATTTTAAATTTCACAACAACAAATTTTGTTTGAATGAAAATTTCATTGTAGAAACTAAATAATCTTCAAAACAAATTTTTTTCTTTGAAATTAATAAACGTAATGATATATTTTTAAATTTATAGAAACACAATCTATTTTTATTAAATTCTTTTCATTGTTAACATCTTATAATATTTTATTAAATGATTTTTTAGTTATCATATACGAATAAAGTTTGCTATGTTACATAAAATATTATAAAAATATGCTTAGAATGTTTTCTGTTTTTCGATTTATTACATAAATTCGTTCGATATTTAATTGATTTAAAAATTTATGAATTAAAAATTCTTTAGTCTTATTATATGATAAAGAGGATTTATCTGTCATTGATGATGGTGATCAGTGCTCATGGTGTTAAAGAAAGTGCTAATTGAAGCAAGGAGGGCATACTATTTTGTATAATTTGTAGATATTATTAGCATTTCAATGCTGTTTAACAAACATTTCCTTCATGGAATATTTCAACATTTTTTTTACACTCTACCATTAAAAGTAATGCTAATTATTTTCCAGAACGTAATAATGTGGAGAAATTTCTCCCAAAATAAGGAGAAATAATTCAAGTTACATGACAGTATGATTAATGCAAGAACGAAATCATTTTTCAATCAACATAGTAAAATAATCTACACTAAAGACTTAATTTGCTTAAAAGTTTTCCAGAATGCATACAATATGGAGGAAATCAATATTTTGAGAGCGTATGATTATGCCAAATTCAAACAGAGTTCAGAAATTCTGTTTTCCTTTATTGTTGCTTCATCATGCATCCCTGTACCTTGCCCTGAGTTATACCACCAAAAGTATCATTTCACTTGGAGGACATTGCGACCAAATTCTTAGCCCCAGCCCCTTTTAGTCAACACGACGAATTTTTCATTCATAGTCGAAATTCGAAATCGCAATCTTCCGAAATTGACACTCTAACCAACCAGGTGCTGTTTTGATTAGTCATAATCGTATAACTATGTTTCGATTCAAGGGTTAATTCGTCTGAAACCTATAGTAAATCTATGAAATTTATGTCTCACAAGCCCTGACCATAGCTTCGAACTATTTCTGCCTGAATATAAATTTTCTGAAATAGTGATAAATAAATGGCTCATTAGTCTGAAGATCAAGATATAAGCCGTTCTGTTGCCATCTAGCTTTGCTATTTTAAAAGTTTTAAATTGTCAATACACTTCATACTGTTGATTATACTAAAAATTAGTATTAAATTCTTCATGATAATGGTAAGGATTTATTTTTATATATGGGATTATCGCTGAGAAGTTTACGAATAAAGAAATAATCCATACGAACAGAGAAGATTACGATTTTAGGACTTTAGCCAAAATAAAAGTCATGTGAATTTTTAAAAAAATTTGCTTGCAAATTTAAAAGCAATACTGAAGCTGATACTGATACTACAATACTGAAGCTGATATTATCATATTAATATGTCATGAGGCTTAAATAATATTTTAAAAATTTTAAATTGATGATCCCGAGGTAAAGCACATCATATCTCTGTAATCTCTCTTTTGTAATATCGAAATCTATTTTTATTTTGTGTCATTAAAAGAATATTTTCATCTTATAAGATGTTAAGCTCAAATACACTTGTATGACTAAAATCTCTTTTCTTAGTGTTTTCTATATATTCTTTATTTCTTTACTTTTTTCGCTATATCTTGAAAATGTTACTCAGTATTTTACTTCCATTTTAAGCGCAAAATTTATTGTCTCATGAAAAATATTCAAAAAAGTATTGCTGAAGTATATATTGCAATTTTTACGAAAAATTATAAATAAAATACATTTTTAGAGATAGTCACAAATAAAAATGCAAAATGTTAAAATATTTTGCATCTTATAACGTTTATTGAATTCTAGGTTCCTAATTGAATTCACTGTTAAGACTTAACAGTGCTATTCTAAGTACTTTTTTACTGAAATTCGTATTTTTTGAATAAATTCATTCATTTTAAATAGCATTTGCTTTTTAATATATTTTAAAAGCTTCATAGAAGCTCATGATAAATGTATTTTGTGGCAAGATTTTTTTTTCAAACTGCTGTAGTATTTTAGAAGTAAAATAATTTTCCCAATCGTATGTGGATGCCATTTAACACAGTTCTTTCAAAAGATTGTATCATATAAAGGAACAATTTGAGATGTATTAATATATTTCTAAAGCCCACTGTGAATTTCTTCTTTCTTGAATAATATGCGTCCGATTTCATTCAGTAAATTGTTCAATTGTAGAGCTATACGTAGAAATAGAGAGAGAGCTTCTATTTAATTCTTTAGTTTAAAGTCACATAATTTTGTTTCATTCCCCTAGTGGCATAAAAACACTTTAAATATTCTGAATGAGTATTTGAATTTAGGTTATTAAGAGAAATGGAAAAAAATGTTGCCAAAAACATTTTAATGTCGTCATTTTAAAATTTATTAAAAAATAAAAACATTTTAAAATTTTGAAATTAACGTTTTAAATTGTTGAAAGTTAATAGAAATGAATGTCTGTGCAAAATGGTTAAAATTTTAAAAGTTCCCATCCAGAAAAATTTGATAAATAATTTAGGCAAACGACAGCGCTTTTTTCATTACAAAAATAGGTTCGTTTACTTTTTATGTGTAAATTTAAACGAATAAACAGGAATCATTACTTTACAGCACTTTTAATTATTATTTTTCTAATATTCATTTTAATTATGTATATAACATTTTGCGAGTTTTTTTTTTTATAGATTCGTTTGTTTTGTTCACATATTAGGTTGAGGAAAAAGAAATCCATTATTTTTACGTGAACTTTATGTAACTTCTTTCATATTCGCTTAGTAAAAAGGTATAAAACAGCTTTCATGTAGATTTTTAGGTCTTGCGTGTTACGACTGCTGACATGCGGTTAACGTCGATCATTTTTGATATTTTATAGACATTTTCGACGATGCTGTATCCACATGCGAGGTGCATCTCTAACATCAAAAATACCCGAACGGAATCGACGAAACAAAAATTGTACGTAACTGGTTGTTACAGTCTTATGATAAACGCCTTTCACAATTTTAGCCACCCGGCTATCTTTTTCGCCGTTACAAGAGAAAAACTAAAATGTATCGAATTTTCTGTTTGTTGTCTTCCATTTTTAAAACCTTGTACTCGTAACTAAATAAATCAAACAAAAAACCGCAAGAGGATATTTTAGTGTCAAATGTCACCTTTCCAACGAGCATAAATCTGAAATTGTTTGATAGATACCTCACGAGATATCGATCACTACAGACGTCTACCGAAAAAATAATGGATTACTTTTCCCCCAAACTAATATTTTCCTCATCGATTTATTGAAAAGGCTTCATTTTGTCAAGAAATTTCTTTTATGTCTTATAATAAAAATATTACAATATTCACAATTTCAAAAGAAATTTTAGTATATGAGAAATACATTTTTTCATCAGTAATATCTTCATTTTATTATTAAAAATTTATGTGTTTGAGAATTTAAATGTTTATTGAAATACAAAGTAAAAAATAAAAGATTTTTACTTAACTGACTCACAAAATTTTAAGTAATGAGATAATTTAACGTTGGACAAACACAATATTTTCATAAATATAGCATTTGTCCAGCTTGAAATAGTAAAGGTTTTAATAATATTTTATAATTTAATTTTTTATAATTTAGTTTTGTCTTAATAATATTTTTATTATTTAGTATATTTCAAATTTTATAAATTAAATCAATTTTTAAAAAATTTAACTAATCTGTTTTTAAACGTGAGCGATTAAAAATATTTTTATTATTTCTAATTTTAAAATCACACTTGGGCGTGACACATTAATTTAAAATCTTTGGTTTAAAAAAATATAGTAAGAATATTTTAATGCTTTATGTATATACGATTATTAATGATGCATAAGAGATTTCATAAACTTTTTGTATGATCACATTAAAACGCCAACTAAATATGACAATGTTCAACGGAAATCAATTATTTTATTATTTCCATTAAGTAGACGTCAAGATTATTATCTCCTCCGATTTACTCCATTAATGAATTATGCAATTCATAATAAATTTAATATTCATACAATTTAAAAAAATAATGCGATTCATAATAATTCAATATTTATACAATTTTAAAACTATGTCTGTGATATGCCAAAAATGCATCATAATGTTCTCTTTAAATTGAAAAAAATTGAGCATTCATTAAGCATTCATGCTATTTCCATTTGAAGATATTAAAAAAATGAAATAAACTGCCGTATCAATTTTTAAAAGATTGTGATTAACTTCATTTAATATAAGGAAAATACATCTCATAATAATTATTAATAACCTTAGATAACTAAAACGAGTCGTAATAATTTATCTGATTGTAATTTCTGCATTGTCACTAGGCTGAAAAAAATTAACTATTTATTGTTTAATTCATTTAGAGTATTATAATTCTAACATAAATTGAGTTTTAACAATTTAAATCGGTTTTGTTTTAGAATTTCATTTTGAATTAGAAATTAATGTTAAATATAAATTTATTAAACTGTATTTTTTTTTATATTTTGAATAAATCAAATTCTTTCTTTTGTTAATTTCTTTAATAGAAAAGGATTGAATTTGAATTTTTTTAAGAATTTATTATAAAAAAATTCGTGTTTTACAATTCGGATGTGAATTCAAATTTCGCAAGAATTTGTCCAACGTTAAGGGGTTTTATGGGATGAAGCCTACTTTTTGTCACGGTGGTTGAGTATAGATCTGGTAGATCAGAACTAATCTGTTACTGTTAACCTGTTATTATCAACATGTTACTGTTAAACTATTATTTTTAACTTGTTATTTTTAACCTGTTATTGTTAATTTTTAGTCTCTATTTTATCACAGGCTACCAATATATGAAGAATTCAAGCAGTGTGAACTATAGTTCTGTTTTCACTGAAATTCCTACTTTCATCATTGACTTAAATGTGTTGTTGTTGTTGCATCAACATGTTTTCCTATACCTAGCCCTGAGTTGGGCTCTACAAGTTAAATAGAAACATCCGGGTGAGATTCTTCGTAATTTAGAAGCAGGGCCAAGTAGAAAACTCCCCGATACTTGACCTGCCACCTCCAGAGATATCATTTCACATGGAGGACATTGCGACTCCGACATGATTTCAATGTATAAGTGACTTTGAACGATCCACCAAATTTTCCTACTATTGAAGAATCGAACCTATACCATACCTCTATTCTGCTCAATTTCGCATAATAAATATCCTAACAACTAAACGTTTCAACATCCACCTGGTTATGTTTTTCGATAATTGTTTTCTGTTGATAATGGTACGTTTACCATTTTCAATAGAACACATCAAAAAAGTTATAGAAATTTTCTATTGATAATGAATAGAAGTTTTTTTTAATTTTTATGATAAAATTCATGTGCCATAAAGTGTGAAACGGTGGAGACTTCCAAATATTTAAGATAGAGATGCAGAGAGAAATAACGAGATGCCAAACCATCCATAATATTAAAGAATTTTTGGATTTGAACTTGGGATCTTTCATTCCAAAGAGATGGATTCCACAGCATTTTCCATATTGGTATTTTTTAAAGTCTATTTTCTTCTATGCTCTTCTACTCTTCTACATCTGTTTTTCGGGTTAGTTTAAAATTCTTAAAACTGTTCTGATCCAAACATGAAACAGCTACCTTGGCCTTTCAAGAGAGACATTTATCTTTTCCCAAGATGATTAGCTTAAATAGTAATTCAGAAACTATTTAATCGCTTAGGAATAGTGAATAAGCAGGAAACAAAAGTTGGACAAGCTAATTATTTGAAGTAATTCTTTGCATAATAAGTTTCTGGATTTTGTATTCACATTTAAGTGACGTCATACAATGTAACGATCTGATTGAGTTAAAAATGGCCTTGATTGAAAACATTTCAAAAACAATATTAGATTATTTTATTGGTATTCATATCACATGAATAGGATCCACCTTAAATGACAAGATAATTACTTAATTTATTAATCTATATTATAACAGGAATCAACTAGACAATGAAAACAAAAATCATTTAAATATCTCCATTGCAAATAAATCTCAAACTTGTATCAACAATAAATTAACAATCATTCAAATTTACTAGATTATTCACATCTTTAAAATATTTATTTTATTTTAAAATCTTTAAAATCTTTATTTTAAAATGATTTATTAAAAAATCATTAAATTATCATTTTCAAACATTTATATTATGTCATGTAAAAGAAAAAAATTTGTTTGACGTTTCTTTTTGAATTTTAAAACTATTTTTAAGATGTTGACAAAAAATAATGCTTAAAATAATTTGTCAAGAAGTTTGACAGCAACCAGTATAAAAATACAAAATAATGCTTGCATTTTTAAATATCTTGCTTTCAAATCTGTCATTAATATTTTAAATATTTTTAAGATGCTATTATATATTTTAGATCTTAATTTTTTAATTGTTCAGTTTTTAATTTTATGTCTGTAAAATCAAACAGAGTTTTTACAAATTTTTAAAACAGCAGTCATAAATTTTGGCATTTTATATTCAGTTTGCTCTTTTATGATTAAAATGTTCATATTTTAATAATGAGTATTTTTGGAAAATATAGACACTTGTAAATACAAAAAAAAAATTGTCTTTGAGCTCTGTTTACGCATTTAAATTTCTTGTTTTTAATATTATTTGAATTTATTTCCCTACTTGTTTTCATTTTTTATTCGATTTAATTTTTATATTTCTTTTTGATCTTCTGAAGAAAGAAAGTTTTTGAAAATAAAAAGAAAAACTTTTCGCTAACCTTTGATAAAAAAATTTTATTTTTAAAATTAGTATTTCTAATTTATAATCACTAATTATAAAAAAAATTCTAAAGTTCTTAAAAAATAAATAAATTTTTTTTATAAAAATGAAATTATTTTTTGTGTAAATAGGTGAAATTATTTCTTTATTTTTATTTGTAGTTCATAGAAATGTAACCATGAATTATAAATTTAATTTTTACCTAGAGAATAGTATAATTTTCTTATAATGCATAAATCAGTAACATTGCATATTTTGAGTGTATTTTAATATATATAATTTAGACATAATTACGATGTGGACAATTTTTACTTTTCTTACATAAATTTAAAACAGTAAAATTATTTTTATAATTAAAAATAAAAAATTAAAAAGTTATTATTATCCATTAACTTTTCAACTTTTTTAAACATTAAAGGCATTACTAAGGATGTACATACAACCACATAAAAGCGATGTTATTAAGTAATTAATTTAATTAATGATGTGTAAAATTAAAATAAGATCATATATTTTAAAATGCGTTAAAATCAATAAAAACATTCCTATAAAAATATAAGTTATGACGTTATTTACATAGCTTACAGATCATATATTTTAAAATGCGTTAAAATCAATAAAAACATTCCTATAAAAATATAAGTTATGACGTTATTTACATAGCTTACAATGAATTATATTGAATAAGCATTTCTATTCTAATATTGTTATGCAAAACAAAAAATAAAAAATAAAAAAAAATATTATTGGTTATCTAAAATGTGCGCACTTGCTTTGCTAGAAAATGGAAGGCATAAATACAATATTTTGTACAGAAAATTTGTAATAATATTCAATAACTTTTATGATATTACTTATATACTAGATAAGCAATATCATATAAGTAAGACCGTAATTGTTTGCAATGTGAGAAAAATGTCCATAAAGTTATATTTATGAAAATATAAATAATTTATAGTCATAAAGATGAAACTAAATATTATTAGATAATAAGTATTTATAAACTAACAAAGGCCACGGTGGCCTGGTTGGTTAAGACGTCATTCTTGTTACCGAAAGGTAGTGAGTTCGAATCCCGGCTTAGTCGAAGATCCATCGTGTTCACTAATGGCGACTGGGGTACGTAAAATATGTCATGATCGTAATATCTTCCATGTTCTTATTCCAAATTAATACGTCTGGGGTATTAGGAGTCAAGTATTGGGTCTTCTCTGGCTTCCTATCTCTACTTTGAAAGACCCAGATGGTGCTGCCATCCAAGAGTCAAAGTCGTACTTCAACCCTCTTAAGGGGTGCTCTGTTCATAAACGAAAGATGCTCTTTCTGACTTCATTTTCCATGCAAAATGGAAAATTTTGATTTAAATAACAAATGTTAAACTAAATTGTTTGAAAATTATTTTACCAATATGTACTAAAAATTATAAAAGTGTTTATCAATAAATTATTGATGATTTTGGCGTTCCTTAATAATAAAACCAGATGGTGCTGCCATCTACGAGCCAAAAGTCATTCTTCCAGCTTCGTTAAAGGATGCTCTATTCTAAAATGGAAGAGCTTATTCTGACTTCAGTCGTCCAGTCTTTGACGGGCGGGGTTGTCTTTGCCAAGTGTCATTAGAGTAATAACAACACAATATAAATTATCAGATGTATAATGCACACAATTTGCATTGAAAACATAATAAAGATTTACGGCTTATTATATGCGAAATACATATTGTAATACATATCGTCATATTCTATAGACTGTAATATCTCGGTCCACACAAACAGCAATTCTGCCAGGTTTCAGTTCAAGTTTTATCAAAATCATTTTTCCTTTTCACATGAAGGATTATAATAGCATTTCATCAGCCAACAACGCCGAAAGGCAATTCGTGTGAGGGAAAAATTGGCGTACAGTTTCTTCATTTAAACTGATGGTGAGTGTTGCTACCGCTGCTTTTTTAACACGAATGAATTCCTTGAGTTCCGAAATAAATAAAAAAAATAAATAAATATATATATATATGTATATATAAATATATAGTTTGGGGAAAAAGAAATCCATTATTTTTATGTGAAATTTTTGGTAACTTCTTCCAGATTCGCTTTGTAAAAAGGTTTAAAACAGTCTTCATGTAGAATTTTAGGTTTTGTGCGAAGCTACGACTGCTGACATGTTGTCAAGTTTGATCATTTTTGATATTTTATAGACATTCTCGACGATGTTGTATCCATGCGAGGTGCATCTTTAGCATCCAAATACCCAAACGGAATCGACGAAACAAAAATTGTACGTAACTGGTTGTTACAGTCTTATATAGGACGATAAACACTTTTCCCAATTTTAGCCACCCGGCTATCTTTTTCGCCGTTACAAGAGAAAAACGAAAATGTATCGAATTTTCTGTTTGTTGTCTTCCATTTTTGAAACCTTGTACTCGTAACTGAATGAATCAAACAAAAAACCGCAAGAGGATATTTTAGTGTCAAATGTCACCTTTCCAACGAGCATAAACCTGAAATTGTTTGATAGATACCTCACTAGATAGCGATCACTACAGACGTCTACCGAAAAAATAATGGATAACTTTTTCCGCTTTTTACTAATATTTTGTAAATTTTACATAGAAAACAAAGGGACAATTAAACTGAAATTCCTAACGATAAAGATTAATTATTTGTGAAGAAATGATTTTCATTTGCTTATCAAATTAAAAAAGTTCATCTCCTTTAGAGATAATTTTAAATGTATTTCACACCAATTGGCCTTTCATTTGTTTTTAAATAATAAAGAGACTTTTCATTCAATAAGATTATTTTTCCAACACAATTCAAACCAGTTTTAATTTTAATAACATATATATTTCCATGAACCTGATATAAACTTTTCATGATTTGAATAAAAGAAAAATGGTTACGGTTATCATTAATTATAAGAACTAACAACTTGTCTTAAGCTCAATTTTGATGCGTTTTCCATATATTTATTACAATTAGAACGCAAATTAGACATATCTGGAAGTGAAAAGCATATCTAAAATTTATGCTAGAACAAATATAACATATACATTTTTTGATAAAATCATTTGGGAATATAAAACTAATAATATTTTTTCTTTTAACTTGAGAGAATGATTAAAAATTATAAGCTTATATTTTGTTATTTGAAAAACTGTTAGTTTAATTAATACATAATTAAAGAATCTGCAATTTTGGATATTTCGAATCATTTCAATTAACAAGAATTTTTTTAAAGATTCATAGTTTCAAAACTTTATGTCTAAAATCATTTAATTAATTATAAATTTTTACAGGAAATTCTATTAAATTAATTTAACAATATAATCATATAACTGAAATAGCTTTTTATTAATTCTAATTCAAATTGCTATGAGAAGAATTTACAACTATGAGAACATATAATAGTTAGATAGTCAAAAGCTCCTTTACAATAACTGAATAGTTAATAGGATCCTTTACAATGATAATTGAATTGCATCATTTGATTAAGTTTTGGTGAGAGCTTTAGAAGTTCGGTGTTCCTATTGTGAAGCTATGATAATAATAGCACTTCAGAATTCCCATAGTTGCGTTTGGCAACAGGAAATTTATTCGATATTTGTTTATAATCTCAGCACACTGAACGTGTGATTTATCGAATTATTTTGCTGTAGTGTGTAAACCATTATTATTAAATCTTTTAATTATAATGTTAAATAAACATTAAAGCAAAAATATATCTTTCTGTATATTTTTCTTTTATGACGTGCACTTTAGAATGTTTTTAATCTGTGTTATAATAAAATAAATTAATTAATAAAATTATGTTAATATTAATGATTTAATAATGCAGGATTCAGTATGATTTATTCGTATTCAGATATAAAATTTAAAACTTCAATTTAAGATTGAGCAAAGTAAGATAATATTAAATTAAATAATTAAATTTAGAAGTTATTTAAAAAAATTATTTTCCCCTAAAATGAAAATACTTTTATCAGTTATTAACATTCTAAAAAATGTTAATTTACTGAAACAGGAAGAGATTTTTAATATATTGCTAAAGTTAAAACAATACACAATTAGAATAATAATACAATTTACAATTTAGAATAAATAATAGAGATAAAATAATACAGGATAAAATATATTTGTAAATAAAAAAAGGACTCTGTAAAAATATTCAATTTCTAAAATTAAACAACAAAGTTCCTATTGTATGAGAAATCTTAAGAATTTAAAAAAATAATGTCTTAAACAACTTTTTTAAATTTGAATATTATGAAAAATGAAATTAGATTTCCAAAAATGATTTCGTGTATAAATGTATTTAATGAAAAAAAAATTAAATTTAAAACAGAGAAAATCTTTATCAATTACATTTATTGCATGAAATATTTCTAATAGCATTGAAAATATTTATGCAATAAATGTAATTTATATCAAGTTTAATATAATTTATATCATCTATTTTTATATCAAGTATAAACTAAAATAATCCTTCTCCCAACAAAGGCATCCTTCTTATGACCCACAAGTTGCGGTTTTGGTCGCAGTGAAATAGCACTTACTGTAAAATTAGGAATTATTTAATAATCAGGAACTAATTAGTAAGATGTAAAATGTGAAGCGATGAAGAATAATTTAATTTAAAATTATGCAGCTCTGTCTTTGATGCATGTTAAGACGTATGTGAATGTTAGGATGCATTTTGATGCGTTTTAAATAGAAGATCACAGCTATATTTTCCATAAAGTGGTGGATCAAGTTTTATCTTTTCTTCGTTTCTGCTTCTAAATTACAAAAATTCATTCACCTTTCTTCAGCAGTTTACATTTAACTAATAACTTCGAAATAGTTACAAAGTATGATGGTGCTCACCACATAATATGTAACTATAGATATTGTTACTAACTTCTGAACATTACTTGTGTTCGTCTTGAAATATCTCAGACAGATCTGAAATACCAAGATTTTGGATAAAAATTGTGCATTCTATGTTAAAAACGTTATTTCTAGTAATTTAGCGTCTTGGCGACTTTCTGGCAAGATTCTGGATAACTTGGCGAAAAATAGATATTTCAGAAAAAAATCCATCACCGAAGTTCTAAGACCAATATTATGCGAGATGGTCTAGAACCTTACAGAACCTTGGCGAAACTCGTGGACTTTTCCGCCAAGTCAGGTATAAATACAGCCATACAACATACAAGGAGTTATTGAAGATGTTCAGTCTTAAATGCTAGTCTAGCGCATATAAGCTTGTCTGAGGTATTAGGAACTCTGTGTTTGGAATCTGTTTCTTGTTGTTTTAGCTGGATTAGAGCTGTGTAATTGTGCTTTATACAGTTGGAAACTCCTGTGTCTTGTTGAATTTGCTACAAATGAAAGTCCAGTGATTTTTAAGAGACTCGCAACCAACCCTAACTTCTAAGCGCGGTACAATATGAATTTCTTCGTTTACAATCAAAGAAGTATGTCAACTTGTCTAGAACAGAATAAACATAGTAAATAATAATATTTAAAGTTCTTCGCTCCAATGAAATATTGAGAGAAGTCAAAAAATTTTTTAAAAAATTAATAAAAAATGGCACTACGATACAAAATGGCACTAATCATAAAGTAATATTTCAACAAGGAATCAGTCCATTCAATCATGTTTATTTTAAATATGAAAAGCCTTTTTCTGTAAAAAAATTCTTATTTCGTGCTCTTAGATTAAGTCATTTATTTCTATAACTCATTTGTGTGTGGAGTATTGATATCAAATAAATATTTTAAGATGATCCAATTTTATTGGTTGACAATTTTATAACGGAATATCTCACTTTATGAAATCTAACCTCATAAATACGCAGATTCCTGTGATGATTTCTCATTCAAATTGCTTCCATCTCGATGTGAAATTACTTGGACACTGAGGTCACACAAACAGGCGCAAGTAAACATAATTTACACCGGAATGAAAGGGTTAGAGAGAGACACTAGTAAACTGGTGGCAGGATATAATTGGAGATTATAATTGGTTGGAGACATCGCGAGTAATTGGATTTAAGCCCTTCCAAAGCTGTGACGACTATGGACCAATGCTTTAGTTCTTGCTATGGCGTGACACTGACAAGATTGAGAAG
>JAPDSC010139958.1:42731-55411 GCA_026290005.1 Latrodectus geometricus
CGTTTGGATAATTATACAGATGTTTTTAAAAGTATCTATAATTTGTCATTTATAGAGCACCAAATTAACTGCAGAAAAACATTCAATTCAATAATTGGTTTGAATGTTCTGGCATTCAATTCAATAATTTAATTTTGATTCCAATCTCAGGTCTGAATGTTTTGGTTTAGAAATCTCTTTAAACCCTATATTGCTATTAAATCAGTGTTTATGTTCTAAAAAAGAATACAAATATACCAACTCTGAATGAAATATATTTTTCGTACTTATAATAAATAACTGTGACGATAAAATTTCTCTTTATAATTGTTTTGACAGGTAAGATAAGATACACCTATGGTGTTTATAAAAATTAAAATTAATGTAAAAAAATGCAAATATGCAGTTTGTTATATTTATAAATCTGAATTATTAGAAACATCTCTTTCTAATTTATTAGGCAAAAAATTATAACTTCCATTTATATCATTGAACAGTTCATAAGTCTTATAAAAATTTATTTATCTTATAAGTAACTCTATCTTGTCATAATAATTTGAGATCAGGACTAAGCACATAGGACATGTTGTAAATATAGTCTGAATATGTAGAATGAAATGTGAATAATATGCATTAAATAAAAAAGATAATTTTCGTAAATGATTCTTAGTACTAAAAATTGTTTTCATTTTCAATTTTCACCAATAGATTTTGATATCAACATGAAAAAATAATATTTCATAGAAAAATATTACTGCTGGTCATGTTTATTACTTGATTTTAAATTTAGCTCTTTATATCAAAATATTGAGAATTCACTTTCAATCAGTTTTATAGTTATTCCATCATTTCAATTTTATAGAAAGTTTTCTCTTCATAAATATGCTATTAAAAAGTGTAATGAAAGCAAATAATTGAAACAATCCTTTTATTTCAGTTATTGAAACTTTAAATATTGTTTAAAGGAGTTTTTTTTCCAAGCATTTTTAACAAATATCCTCTTACATAACCTCAAATATTAGTATTTAGCTGTATACCTAAGTTCTCATCTATAAATAAATTTTTATCCCCAAATCTAGATATCTTAAAGGACCTTCTATGGAATCTAGATTTTTTAATTATCATTGTTATTTAACAAACATAGTTATTAATTTTATAAGTCTTGTATTGAGTTGTTCGGAAAGTTATTTCGTTTCATATTAAAATGAAAAACGTGTATCGAATAATTATTTTATTGAATTGTAGATTGTCAATTCTAGTCCAATACCTTTTACCATCTTTGTGGTCGTAGCATAATTTCATACTCATAAAACGGTTAGTTTTCTATAGAAAAAACTGATTCAGGTGGGAAAAACGAAATGACTTTCCGAACAACCCAATATATATATACATGTATTTTTAATTAATGTTTCATATAAATTTATATCATAAGTAGCATAATCTTCAATTAAAAGTAACTGTGTATATATTTTCTGTCTTTTTTTTAAATTTTATTTTATTAAAGAATTATTTAAATCAAATTTGGAGTTTATAAATTGGAACTGAAAATGCACTCTTTGTAATTGAGTTTATTTTTGTTAGCATATAATAATTAAAAATATGCTTAAAAGTGGCTTTTTATGTTATTTTTCATTGTATAAATGGATGTTCACATAGAATTTAAAACCTCAAGTAAAATAAAGTTGGTATTTCCT
The DNA here is from genome assembly GCA_026290005.1 of Latrodectus geometricus. Taxonomy (NCBI): domain Eukaryota; kingdom Metazoa; phylum Arthropoda; class Arachnida; order Araneae; family Theridiidae; genus Latrodectus; species Latrodectus geometricus. Next base: position 44,405 of record JAPDSC010139958.1, read on the forward strand.
AGATGTTTGGAGTTTGTATTCACCCCAAATATGGAGGTTGGTTTGCTATCCGTGCTGTGGCTATATTTGAAAATTTGCAGTGTGCAGACCTTGTGAGGATTCCTCCTATTGATATCGTTTCAAGCAAAACTGATCAAATCAAACTTCTTGAATTATTTAATAATAATTGGGCTGATTGGAAATATCGAGATATTATTACTGTTAATCAAAAGTATTCTGAACTTCAGAAAAAATATTTCTCAACTCCTCCTGGTAATCGAAAACAAGTAATAGAAGAAATATTGTTTCTAAGAAGAAGTAATATGTCATAGTAATTTTTTAATTATATTTAGATCTGATATACTTAGTTTTTTTTAAGTATTAATATATTTGTTATTTGTTTGTCCTTATCTTTCCTTAGATCTGTTTTATTTCAAACAAATTTGTTATGTTTTGTTATAATTGTTAATTATTGTGATACAATTGAAACTACTTATGAAATGTCCTATTGTTATACAAATTTTTCTTTTTTTTTTCATAGTTCAATCTTAGAAAGATTGAAAATATTTTCCATTTTTGCATATTTTTATTGCATTGATTAAATTTTATGTAAAGATTGGTAATTATAAAGTTATTATCTTCCCTAATAAATAATTTATCTTGATCAGTGTATTTTTGAAATTTGTTACTATTATGTTCGGAACTCAATAGATAATCTCACTTTAAATATTTTTTCATGTACTATAATCTTCTTTGAAATGAATTATGATTTTATTTATTTATTTTTTTTTTTCTGTTTTTGATATATTTTATTTTAATTGTTTGCATAAACTGTAATATTGAATTTTCGGAAGCTTATGATATTTAAAACTTTTTTTGGAATAAATTTAAACATATGAAATTGATAATTTACCGTGGTTTTTTTCACAATATAGGCTTTGTTTATTTTATAAAAAAAATGGAGTAAATAATTTATATAATTCATTTATGATCAAAGAAATTATGATCTAATGTTGCATGTCTTATATATATTACAATTGAAAATATGCTTTTTTAAAAGTTAAATGTGTTTTTTTTTTTTTTTAACATGAAAAATTCATAGTAAGGTACGTAATAATTTAATATTTCAAAATTAGCAGTTGCATTTATTAAAGTTGTTTTTCTAAAATATATATGCTTAATTTGGCAAAATAGAATTATTGATTCTATTTTACAATGATCTGATAGAATATAAGCTCTCCTACTTCTTTTTCAATACTTTTGTATGAGAATTCTAATATAAGCTATGAATACTTATGATTCGAATTTTTCAATTGTGATAAAAATGTGCAGTGTAATTTGTTTTTTTCCAACCTTCCTGTTATTTTGCAATCTCATATAACTAATCAAGTAATATTTTAATTGGATTTGTTCTTATTATTTACTGATGTTAAGCATTGTTAATTATTGGTAGTAATTGATAAATTGGGACATTCTTTTGTTCTTTGCATAATAATAAAATATGTTAATTAGAATCAGAATACTCAATTATTACTTAAAGCCGATTGAAACAAATGAAGTTAATATTTTTACTTTGTTTTGATAAGGAAATTCTGATGTAAGCTAATTTACAAAAACATAATTTCATTTTTTATTGTTGAAGTATTCACTATAATTTTATAAGTTATTGATGTATATTTTGTACTTGGATATTAAATGGCTTAGAAATCATTCATTTGGCAAAATAAATTAATTTAATTAATAAAATTTGATCATATGTTACATGTATATGTGACCCAATTTGTTAAAATTTTCAAAATGTAAAAAAAAAGAGGAAGAATGAAGATGTGCAATTTTCAAGAAATGGGTTTTAGAAAAGTCAGGTTTTAATTAGAAACAAAGGCAAAGTTGTTTTAGAAAAGCTATCAAGAGAGGTTGCTGACAACCTCAACATAATGTATAGAATAATTGTTTATTACATTCATTTTGTAAGTGCAAAAACAAGTGTTCAGCATGAATGCTGTCATATTCTATGACATTACGTAGCAGCATATGGTATGTCAAAATGAATTGCAGGATGTGAATTCAGACAATGTTAAAGAGACTAATGGGTGTTTTTCAATAAACTTGCATCTATAAATCTGGCAGTTTGAAGTTGTGAAGGCCATATGATTTTGCAACCTCCATTGATTGGTTCTGTCTTGATCAAAAGTAAGCAATAGGATTTAATTTATTGAATTGACTGGACGTGGCAGTGTGTCACCCTACATAAGTTTGAGTAAAAATAACATGTCTCTTTGATTTAATGTAGAGGTGACTTTATTGTGCAAAAGAGGGAGATAATACTAACTGTTCGTTGTACACATTTTCCAGTATGATTTTAGACAGAATTCTTCGAAGAAAAATGAGCTGAATTCAGATTTTATTGGATGATTCAAAATAAAAGTAATTTTTTTAGTGACTTTTTTCTTGCAAACTGCACATTTTTAAAATTTTTTCCTTCTTTCTATAATTTTAAAATTAAATGAATCTTTTACTAACCTGTCACGTTTATAAATTTACCCACACTCAGACATGTGTGTGTATTCAACTCCTTTATAAGTATGTATAATTTCACAGACAGAGAAAACTATGGAAATTTATGTACACTTTTTTTATATTTTTAGCTTCTCACGAAGGAAATAAATACAGGTTATATTTTCAGTTTTCAGTTCAAATTTGTAAGTTAGTTACCTTGAATTTTATAATAGTGAAGACTATAAAATAGGGCTATCATTTTAAAATTTGAAAAATTGTGTATTAACAATTTTCATTATTGTATTATCAATTTTCAAAATACATTTTATTATAATTTTTTTAAACCATGCAAGTTTCCATATTCAGAAATATATTGATCAATAACTGCATTGCGTCTAAAATTTTTTACAGTAGTTTTTTTCAATGTAAAATCAGGAGGAAAATTTTCTATTTGTTTGAACTATTTAAAATAAACTATAAGTTTTTGTTTGTTGAAAACTAACAATTAAGTTTTGAAAAAATGTCATATTTCTGCTGTTTTTCAACTGTTTTATAAAATGCGTATGATTCTTTTCATTTAAGTTTTCTTTCATTTTGGTTTCTTTCTCTTCAAGATAATCCATTTATATTTTCATGCTTGTGTATGTAGTTTATGTATACATACTTATAATCTCACTTGTAAAATTTTTCTTCCACTTCGGTTTCTTTTTCTATTCATATTATTCTCGTACATTTTCATGCATGTGTATGTAATTTATATATACACATATATACAATCTCATAATCTCACTTTTAAAATTTTTATCTTTTTGACATTTTGCATACATAAAGATTGTATCTGAGTAGTTATAAAAATGTTTTACATATATTTACAAAGATATGAAACACTGAGCTTAAAATAATATTCTTTATTAAGAAAACTTGAATATATATATATAACTAATTATAAAATTTGTTTAAATTGTATATTATAATGATATATGATAAAATTAAATACTTTTATCAATTCAAATTATTATAATCATTGAATATTGTACAATTAAAAGCTACTGTGACATTTTGAAATTTTTAATTCTATTTTTTTCTCTAAATTTCTTTTTTTATAAAATGTATATAAATTTAAAATATAATTTCCTTACTATGTAAGTTCCATTTCATAGAACATTTATTTGTTCTTTATCCTTTTTCTAATTATCATATTTGATAATTAATTCTTTAAAGTAAAATATTTTATGCTTACATTTTTATTAAATTTTCTGTTAAGTTTTCAAATGTTTTCAAATATAACAATATCATAACCATTAAAATAAGTGTCTTATATTTACATTATGTTAATGAAAGTACAGTTTTAAGTGCAGTATTAAATAAGAATTTAATTTGTTTCTTTTTTGTCCTATATATTTATATAATAATCTAGAAATATATATAATAAAGATCTCCGTTATAATTATTATTGCTGTAAGGCAAAATATGAAAATTTTATTGACAACCATTCTCATTTTACAAATGTGTTGATTGTGCATTTATTTTAATTCTATTGTTTTAGACATAAATACAAATTTAATTTCATGTGAACATGCTAATCTATTTTTAAACTAATCTTTTAGTTTATAAATATATCAATGTATTATAAAATAGTATGTATTGAGCAAAAGTTAAGTTGACTTGTGATCAAAATGGTAAATGATGTACATATGATTGCAGAAATTAAAATAATGTTTGTTATAAAATCTTTAATATTATACATATTAGTGTTTAAGATGAAGATTTAGTGATCAAGCAAATAAGAAATTTGTTTTTCATTTGTAATCAATAGCAAATTTAAATTTTTTTCCTTATAAAAGGGCATCCTTCATTTTCTTGTTTTTAATTTATAATCATAAGAAATATTGGTTGGTTCAAATTTTATGCATTATTCTTGTAAAGGCATTAAAAAGTATTAATAAATAAATTTAAACAAAACTTTTAATATCTACTGTGAATGAAACTAGTTTATGTTTTGCATAGTTGATACCTTAAATGTCCACCCATTTATAGAATTTCATCAAAAAATTTCATAAATTTAAATTATTTTATGTTTTTTCAAAAAGTATTTTGTGTCATGTTCTTAATTTTTGGGAAATTTTATTTGTTGAATACTTTTCTCAAAAAAGTATGAATTACAAAATTATTAAATCAATTTTTAATTTATTATAAATTTTTAAATCTTCCTGATTATCTTATATTTGAATGTGAAAACTAAATTTAAACATTTTTATTTGATTTTCAAATATATAGTGTTCTTAGAATGTTTATTTTTATTTGTTTGAGTTTTTAATTAAAATTTCTATAAAAAAAAAAAAAAAAACATAAAATATAACATTGTGTTGAAAAATCTAAATGTTTCATCTAACTAATGTATTAGCTTTATAGAAATTATCAAATATTTTCCACAAACATACTTGTTTATTAGATAACATGAGATATTTTACTTCATATCACATTGTTACTGTTTGTAATACATTTTAAAATGTATTTCTTGAGTCTTCCCTTGGAATTATTGACATTTTTTTGCATAAAGTAAGATATAACTTTTTGATTATATGAATTGTTATTGATTTGTATGCTGTTAAATACTTAATAAAGAATATTTTATTGTATTGTTTTTGTTATTAAAAGTATCTATAATATTTTTTACCTTATTAAGTTTAAAATATACTGATCATTTATTACATTATTTAGATGATTTCGATCAAGTCATCCATGGATGTTTATTAAATTATTATAAAAACATTCAACTTGATAAAAGTAATTTTAAGGCCTTAATACCATAGTGAATAATTTATAAAAAAATCATATTATGCTGCTATAATATTTCTAATTTTCTGATAAAATTATTTTTATTAATGGTGAGTTTTACCTCACTTAATTGTTTATTCTCAATCTGTAATATTTGTCAAAGAAGATAGATTAAATCAAAGTTTTTAGTAACTTTATGTCAATATTTATAGAAAATTAGTAATTTTCTGAATCTAAAGAATGGTTATACATGGATATATTAGAAAAAGAACCATTCAAAAGGGAAAATAGATTGTTGATTAACATTATTGTTTGATTTGTAATGATTTGCTTAAGTAATTTCTAATTTCAATACGCGTTTCCAACTGTAAAGTGACCAGCATACTTTAAATACTAATTAATGTAGTATAAATGATTTAGTATTAAACTTTTACTTAGTATATAATTATTATAAGTACACTGTTGTTGGTTTTAACCCCTGCAGTAATCAGTAAACCCTTCAACCCTCGCAAAAACAAGAAACAGCAGAAATTTGTAAAGAAATTTTCCTTGGTAATCCTAGACCCAAAGAAGGTGTTGGGTACTAGCCTGGTTTACACATCATTTGCAACAGGTAGGATAGAGCTTATGTTTACCCTCAAATTTAAGCTCATGAAGATGGCCATTACCAAACTTAGAATATGTAGTCTTGTCATGTCTAGAACCCTTAAAAGTAATAGACCACCACAAGAGTATCAATCATGAGTAGGTGGAATGTTCCAAATAGCCTGGACATCTATTTTATTAATAGAATGCAACTCAGTGTATGTGAGAGCAGTATCAGTTGGAGAAGAATTAGCAATGCCCATTTTAGCCAGGATATCCGCCTTCTTATTTCCATGGATATCAATATGAAAGGAGATCCATTACAAATGTTTGCAGTGGGTGTGAGAAAGTTGCACCAGCAGATGAAATCAATATACTTACATACCTATATATGTATACAATGTTTTTTTTTTTTTTCCTTTTTACATAATGATTCTATGCAATTTAATGTTAAAACACTGAACATCATGTTAATAAATTAAAATTTCTACAAACATTTTTAAAAATGTTAATTTTTTTTATAAAATATTTAGATTAATAAAATATATTTTTGAATTGTGAGTTTTAAATATTCATTCAAAAATATATTATGTATGCAAACATGTTAAAATTTATCAAATTCTCTTCTATTGATAAATTCGGTTTGGTTTGAAATACACACCATATCTAAAGAACATATTTTTTTATATGTTATTATTTGTAGCTAGTAATATCATGAAATTTGAACTCTAGCATCATTTTGTTCCAAAAAGCCAGGTAGAGAAATCCTATAATTTTTCTATAAATGTTTGTTTATAAAATAAAAAGAAGTTTTTGTTTCTGAAAATATGTTGCTATTAATCAACCAACTATAGGAATTACTCATCATGCCTCAATATGGGATGTCAGTGGCAAAACATTTTATAACGTCATCTTAATGTAAAAAATTTTTTATCTGCTAAAAAGTAACTTTATTGAATTTTTGCATTATAGGAGTTTGATATTTGCAAACATTTCATTTTTCTTAACTGTAAAATTTTTTTCTCCAATAGCAGTTTTAGAATCTTGACTTTTGTTTAAATGATGATAAAAAAATCTAGCTTAATTTTTCGATTGTAAAAAACTTATTTTACCCTTCCAGATTTGAGTTTTATGTATTTTTTATTTATTAATATTTTTATACTCTTATTTGTCTGTATTTATAACCTTATCTAGTAAAATTTCACAAAAATTGTTTATCATGTACTTTCTTTATGTTGGGATATTTAATAGTTTGTATGAACTACTGTTAAATCACCATACAAATAATTATTAAATTGTTAAACAAGTTTTTTATTTTAACAAAATATTTATGACTTGATTTTTTTTATCTATTTTATTTTAAAATTTTTATAAATTTTAAAATAAAATAGACTTAGCATTTTTCTAAAAAATAAATGTTAGAATTGTATTATTAAAAAAATTTTTTAACTTTGTCAAAGTGTATAATACCTGAAAGAAATTATTTAAAAAATGAATAATTTACTATTAGAAATTTAATTAGAGATTGTTTAAAACAATGACTTCCATATGTGATTGCGTAAGATTAAATTAAGTGCTTAAGTACCATTGTTTTATATTCGACTGCTTTTAAATTTGTGCATTTATGTGCACCTTTGATGCATTTTTTCCTTAATATTTTGATCGGATGAACTTAATAAAAATACCTGTCAGTGTACCAAAGTGGGCTGATAATGTGAGCCTGTCTTTGCAGCAGTACTAAATAGAACAGTTGTTGTAATCAATGGGTCCCATGTCGAAGGTCATTACATCATACTACGATCATTGCAAAAGAACTATAAAACAGAATTGTGGAAAACCAAACTCATTGCAAGATATGGATTGACATTAAGGCAGATTGTGACTACCAAAAAAGTAATATTACTACCTCAATAATGACTGCTGAGCTGCATAAGCAAAACATTTATTTTATTAATGCAAAGATCTTGATTTATTTTGGTTATGCATAGTTCTGAGCTGTGATTGCTAAACCCTTGTGGCAGATGTAATTTGGAAACAGTGAATGCAGTTGCAAAGATCATCAAAATGTACTGTGGATCGATGGAAACGGGTATTTTTACTGATGAATCTAGTTTCTTACTATTCTTCACCAAGAAACATGCTTACGTATGGTCAACTGCCACAGAAATCGCAAACTCAGATTTTCCTTTTTTGAGTGAATCATGGGGATGATTCCATAATTGCTTAAATCCTTGTCTCGTGATTTGAAATAATTTTTTCTAGTCACCCTTACATGGATAGATCACTAGCACTATTTCATTCTGTTGGTCGAGCAACTGTATTATAATGTACAACACTGTTTTCGTCTGAAGATTGCACCTATCAAGATTATAATTTTCCTTTTCATCATAGTCAAACTGTTCATTCATGGTTTCAAGAACATGAGTACTCTGTTACACATTTCCCGTGGTCTGCCCATTTACCGGATTTAAACATCATGGAGTCCCGGTCAGTTTTGAAATAATGAGTTACCGTTATATTCCTTCTCGCGCTACTATTTCTCATACAGAAACTGCTCTTACTCTATTTTCTTCGGTAGCTATAGCAATTTCTGCTTAAAAAATGGTACAATATCCCACTTAGCGTCATACGGAACATATATATATTTTATGGAGGATTCAAGTGGTTTTACTGTCAAAGATACAAAACATTCTTTTTATATGGTTTTTCTATTATTTTGGACAACCACTGTATATATAGGCTTTATTTATCATTAAAGCAACAATTGTATGTATTTTTTTATTTTACAAATTAAAAATTTTATTAATGAATGTATTGAAAAAGCTAACAGTGGCTTATTTTCGTTTCCAATTGCCTTTTCAAAATTTTCTTCTTTTTCTGGGGAACATCTTAAGACTGAAAACAAGGAGTGAAATATACACTTTAGATGGCATTAAATTTAACTTTGTGACATAACACATATAACATTGTATTGTTCATTACAAAATATTAAAAAAATCATCTTATTTTAAGATTTAATTTATTCAGATCTTTTCAACATAAATTCATAAAGATAATCACAAAGAAATAAAAATGATTCAAAATAAACTTAAAACTTTCGTCATCAGAAGGGAAATTTCAAGTAATTGCTGTTTATAGTAAAATATTAGTTTCAAATTTCCATTGTTAAGTTACATTTCGAAATTAAATAATTAATGTTTAAAATACTTCGTAATAGTTAACAAATTTGTGAAATTCTCATTTTGGATAATCACAGTAGGAATAGGGTTTTAAGCTTATTTTTGATAAATTAAATAGCTCAAAACATTTAAGTAGTGCTATTTCTATGATGGATACAAGAAACAGTTTTCCTCTGACTGTTGTTCATTTGTGTTCCAATACTCATCTGGGGGAGTATCACCTCCCACTAGTGGATCATTGCAATAATTTGTAGGAGGATTCAACACGCTGTTTGAGAAGATGTCACCATAAGCATATTTTTTCCTCAAGCGGAGCAGGTAGAGAACTGAAAATAAAAATCCAGCTATAATTCCATTTAATAGTGCTTTGTAGTTACCGTCATAAAAAGTAGCTAAAGATTTCTTTGGTTATGTGTTTAAAATACCGATTCAGTTAAAATTTTACAGGTTGCTATTTTCTATGGTAAACAATTTATAATCCTATTTATTTAAACTTCAGAGATGCATGGAAATTTAAGGCATGTACCAACAGTTAATAAACATTTCCATATTAATTGTATGTTCTTTTTACGGTTTTCCATTCTATCATTAAATTATTTCAAACTCAATGCTTCTTTCATGTAAAAAAATAAATAAATAAATAATGAAAAGAACCTAATTAAAATTGGTTTTCTCTTAGCTTACTTCTCATTAGCAGGGTATGTTTTCTAGTGGAAAGGATAATTTATTTTGGGAAAATTTGGGACTTGGAAAATTAATGATATTTAGTCTTAGTTTAGCTTTGTTCGAAACATTTTGTGCCCCGAAATGAGGTTTCACGTATACACCACCTCAAACAAATCGAAAAGTGATAAAAATTTGAAAATTCCCTTAGCACCGAAGTTATTGAATATTGAAATCCTTTCATTGAAGTTCTAACGCATTTCTGATTGATCATATATAGGAAAAACCGAAAATATATTTGACGTAGTAGAAAAAACTATTTAATAAATCAAAAAATATATATACACTATCTGGCGAAAAGGATCCATACACCGAGTGGTATGAATTTACAACATCCTAAGTACCGCTTCGGGGTTTATGTTGATTGAGAGTTGAATAAAACAACCAGTTAATGAACACAAGACTTATTCGTAAAGATTCCAGCTGTAATAATCACAATTAATACAGCACAATTCGTCAAATACGATAAGAAACAGCTCAAAGGTCTCAAATACCTCTGACAGCTTCTCTAGCAGTTACGACTAATCGTCTTCACAAAACTGAAAACTAACTAACTCACGTCTTCTAAACATGTTGAGGAACAAAGCATACAGCAGCGAAGCTGCTTTTACTTCTTCGTCTTGATGTATTAAATTGGACAGTAAGGAAGAGAAATAAGTAGGAAGAGTCTGGTGGCTAAGAGAGGAGGGGGAGAGGGCTCGTCCGAAAGGCGAACGCTCATTAGATGGTGGCTACAAGCCGTCAAGAGAGAAGAGGAATAATAACTTTTCGAATAAAAAATACTGAATGGATTTTTTTTTTTTTTTATTTGGAACAAGAAATTCTGGTTAATATATGTGGGATAAGTAACAAAATATTTACAATTTGGAATGGAAATGGCTGGACAGAACCGCGTCACTAAGGTAATGTGCGGCCAGGGGTCTGATTTTAACGTCCTTTGCTAAGTTAGTGCAGTGGAAAATTTCATTGAATTTTGCCTCTTTGTAGTTCTCAGCTTCGTTGAAGAATTTAATGTTAAGCTTGGCAATATGTTGTGAGAGGTAACCAATCGTCAGGTCTCTGTGAATAGATTTATTCGTTAGGTAATAAGGTGTTCCGAGAAGGCTGCGCAGCATTTTATTTTGGAAAGTATTGAGGGATTTGATTGTGGTTTTGTCTGCAGTACACCAATCTAGGGATGCATAAGTTATTATTGGTTGGATCATGGAGGTGTAGATAAGTTTTTCAGTTTGATGTTAGCGTTACTTTTATAGCCAATTAATGGTCG
>JAPDSC010139971.1:0-31359 GCA_026290005.1 Latrodectus geometricus
ATCTTCTGAGAAAATTGAAATTATTTTAAATGACAGGTTTATTATGACTATTATGACATGGCTAACTTTACACATTACATACTCCCATTACCAGAATTTCTGATTTACATTTTAATTTGAGTTTGAAATTAAAAAAAAAATTATGGCTACACAAATATCATTCATGTATATTAAGTTTTAAATTTCAATTTAAGTAACATTTTTACATACATCAATTACATTTTAATTTTCGTCAGGAAACTAAAAACACGCTTTCTGCGAACTAAAAAAACATCTATTTTTGATATTGTTTTGATAAATTAGAATTACTTATCATTTAATAATAACTGTACAGTAAAAATTATAAAACAGAATTTTTGGTTAACAAAGTTTACGATTAATAAATGGGATTTTTTCAATTAATGATCTTGATGTTTGAATGTTCTCATTGATGTAAATGTTTATGATTATACTCGGTTTTTAATACTTACAATTTTGGAGATTAAAAAAACGTTTAATAAGACTAATTCACAAATAATTTATAATCATGGATAAAATTCCAAACATTCAAAATTTCCTTTAATTTCAGATTTTCCCTTTAATTATTAAAATTAAAATATATACTGTCATACAAAATTATCTTTTAACTTCTACTCATCTCGACACACGAATCTTTTGTATATACTTTACAATTACACTTTAATCAAGGAGGAGAATTCTAATCTTGGGAGTTGCTTTGTACTCTCTTGAAAGTTTAACCTTTGCTTTGTGATCTATTGATATAAGTTTCAAAGAGAATGTTATAAGTTGGCAAAGAAAGAGTGCATGTACGAATTACAATCAATCATGGCCAAAGGAAAGTTTGATCATTAGTTTAGATCTTCTGGTTCAGTTATTTCTTTGACTACGTCGAGAAAAACGTTTTCATTTTGAAAGAAAATACATGTAACTTTTAGGTCATTTTTATATCTGTATTCAAAGAAATGCAGTTTGTTTAATGACATACTTTTATTATAATTTAAAAATTATATTACTTTAAAGAGAAACAGAAATTTCGCATTTTTCTTGGTAATCAAAATTAATTATCATTAAATTTAAAAATTAATATAATCATATAAATTAATCCAAAGGTTTATAATTTTTTTGTTAAATTTTTGTACTCAGATTATCAGTTTAGAAAATATTTATTTATGAATACATACATTGGGAATCCTTCTAATCTTATTAGATCTGAAGTGAAGTGATATTCTGTTCCTCAAATATACAATAATTTAACTAAAACAATTGTTTGAATTTATTTTTAGCATTGTATACAAATATGAATATATAAAAAGATGCATTAATTTTAAAGCTATATTTTTTGTTATAAATAAAAGATATTATAAATACATAAACTTGATTTATATCTTTTGTGACGATTACAATGACTGAACAGCTGTTTAGCAATGATTAGCCAATTATTTAGCTTTCTGTTGCCAAAAATATGTTCTACACAGGAATAACCTAATTTAAAAAATTAGAAGAATATGTATATCCTTACACTGACATTAGATTAACAACCAAAAAAAGCTTAATGAGGCAGTTTCTTTATAATCCTCAAGCATATTCAGAATACTTCATAAAATAATGAGATCTATAAAAAACAAATTGACTAGATAAAGTAATTACTTTTTAACGAAAAAGAAGTTCATGAAAAAACTATCATAATATGCTACAAAAATATGAAATTTCACAAATAGTAATTTCAGAAAAAATTCATATTTCTTATGAATACACTTCTGGCAACCCAAATTGCAGCAAAAACAAGAATGTCAAAAGATATCACTACAAAAATTATTTTATAGATAACATGTTGACCATTTATCAAATTATTAAATTTATAGACTTCTGTAAAGTGTGGTTCCCTTAAAAATCAGTAGCGTGAGTAGCTGCCATTATTTGAAATCACCGGCACCACACGCCTCGGCATTGACTCAAAGAGATTTTGGATGTGTTTTTGGAGTACGATAAACCAAAAAAGCTCCCATTAGTTGCAGAAGTTGATCTGGTGTGGCAGCTTGGAGTTTATCAAAATCATTCCTAAAAATAACACCAATAAATTAAAGATTCATTTATATAGAACATTTATGATCCAATGTGTTTTAAGAAATGATATTTAGTAAATGTCGAGATTAATATATTATTTTCAAAAAGTATTTTTATTCACATATTTTTACTTAATCTTCTTAAAGAATAATTTAAATAACAAAATTAAACTATCTGTCACAAACTTTTACGCACACATTAAAATTATTAAAATTACAATTCAATGTAAATTCCTGATTCAACTAATCAAATAATCTAAAAAATGGCGTACATATCCTTTTTAAAGACTTCTATCTAGTCAAATGTGCAAACTATTCAAATAATCTCGACATTTTCGGTTTTTACAAACAATTTCAAACACTTTACAATAATATTCAAGTGGATGTTTCTGATTCAATTTATTTGAATGTGTCAATGAAGTATTCGCAAAATCGTGCTTTAGAGACCCAGAGAAAGTTCTCCAATTTTCCTTTCAGATGTTTAAGGGTTTAAACTAAACATCATTTAAATAGGCTTTGCTTGAAATAAAATAGTTTTAGTTTAGTACTTGGCTTCTATGAATAACAATGATGTTTGAGTTGCAAAACAATGTCTGATAATAGTAACTTATTGAAAAATTTACTTAAGAATAAAACTATTTTTATGTGCAAAGTTTAAATTTCTTGATATAAAATTTCTAAATGTTTATTGATAAAATTTCTAAATGTTTTGTATACTGAAGATCTTTTCAATTTCTAAGCTTATTTAACCAGTTAGGTATTATAATAAAGCTATATTTTTCTTAAACCTGTTACAATCTTAAATGCCCCATTGTATTCTCTATTATATTATTTCTTTTAGCCTACTCATTTTGCATATGAAAAATAATCAAATAAAATTTATTCCCCTCAAATATATAGTACATTTTTATTATGATTCGCTTTCTAAATCTTAAATTATCTCCATTTAGAAAAAATATGAGAAATATTGTGTTTTGTTATTAGTTACGCATGTATCCACTTTCTTATTTTAATGGTATCAGATAAAATCCATTTTAAAACTTATACACTGCTGACCACAGTAAATGCAACACCCTAAAAGAACCATACAAATAACATAAAATTTACAACATGCATTAGAAGAGGTGACATATACAAATGATTAGAATTTCAGTGCATACTCACTTCACGCGTGGCTGTGGCACCACTTCAAACCACTTCAAAGGTATTTAGGCTTGGAGATTTCCATGATTTCAAGTTCGGCAATTGAGTTTTTCTTGGGTTTTTTTTTTAAAAAAATGATCAATTATCCCTCGTAGAAAACAGCGATCAAGTTTGGATCTTTTAGGGAAAACGATAGTCTTGTTGGACGAAACCAAACAATTGTAATGCTGATAAGTGATCGCAGGATGCAGGAGGGTGTGACGGACCGACGTGTTCAATGGCATCCACCTAAGTGCAACACGTGAAGTCAGTCAAATTGTGCGCATGTCAGCCACATCACGAGCCATACTACAGCACATTCAGTCTATAATACATTATCCAGTGTCTGCGAGTACCATTCAATGTAGTTTACGGTAGATTGGTCTGTCAGCAAAATTTTCATTCATTCGTCTACTCTTTACGCAGAACCACAGACGTCTTCGTCCTCAATGGTGCAATGAAAGAAGGATGAGGATGGCAGAATGGAAGGAAATTGTTCTTACTGATGAATCACGCTTATGTCTGCAATACCACGATGGTCACATTGGAGTCCGGATTCATCGTGGTGAGAGGATGCAGAACAGCTGTGTCATGCATCGTCACACTGGTACTATACCGGTTATAATGGTGTGGGATGGTATTGGATATCACTCTCACACTCCTCAAGTACGTAAAACCGATACTTTAAACAGCCAGCTTCACACCTGCTAGGGGTTAGAACCAGTTGTTCTTCCTTAACTTTAGTTCTTCACCACAGCCCTATTTCAAAAGGATAAGCACGACCACATGTGGCACGCAATGTCCAAGTTGTTGTATCACGAGATAAAATATGGCTATTGGTTTGACATAATAAGTCAGTGTGAGCCTCTGGTTTCTTTTAAAGTGTTTTATTCAACAGCAACAACCTGACTAGAGAAAAAGTTAGAAGTACAGTATGAAGAAATGGAATCACATGACCTAACACAGCGCCATCTATAGGAAATGAATGTTAGTTAGCTTAAGTGGAAGGAAGAAGATGCAACATCCTCCAACCGCAAAAGGATAAAATTTTAATCTAGCTAAAATTTCAAGTTAAAAATTGAACATTAAAAATTCAAATGAAATTAGCTTGTATCCAAATACATAATTTGCCAAAGATTTAAGTCCAAACCTGCTACTACAGTGTTTGCTCCTCTTCCTGAAGAACGTGTGCGAATGTCGGCCGTCTTCGAAACAACTGGAGTAGACCTAGCAGATCCCTTGGTTCTTCGAAATCGTGATAAAGTTTGGATTGCTATCTTCATGTGTGCAGTGTACCGTGCGGTGCATTTCGAGCTTGTCTCGGACATTTCCACACAAAGTTTTCTTCTTGCTTTGAGACGATTCATCTCGCGTCGAGGGCGAGTGAAAACAATCTACTCTGATAATGGAACCAATTTCATCGGTGCAAACAACGAGTTCAAAAATATCGATTGGAGTGAAATTGTGTCTCATTCAGATTTGAAAAAGATCTCCTGGCATTTTAATCCACCTACTGCCGCCGCTTGGTGGGGAGGTTGGTGGGAAAGAGTGGTAAGAATGTTGAAGGAATTGTTGAGACGGAATTTGGGAAAAGCGAGTCTTGGCTACGAAGAACTGTATACTGTTGTGTGATCAGACTGAATTCAGAGTCGAGGATCTTGAACAGAATGTGCTGAACCTACGTAAACGTGCGAAACACCTCCAGTCCGTTAAACAAAAGCTTAAGACGCATTTTCAAAAGGAATATATTTCTCTCCTTAAACATTCCAGACACGTCCATCAAACCCCACTTGAGGTGGGAGATATGGTAATAATCAGCTCTGATGGTAAGAAACGTGTTGATTGGCCTTTAGCTAAAATCATTGAAATCTATAAAGGATGTGATGGTGTTTCCCGAGTTGCAAAGGTCAAAACTGAAAATGGTGAGGTGGTTCGACCATTTCAAAGATTGTTTCGTTTGGAAACATCGGGTATTTTAAGTAAAACTTTGAGAACTGCCAAACCTGTTAAATTGTAATATCAATTTTGTATTGGTCTTCATTAATGCTTTTTTCCTTAGCACATGTTTAGATGCTTTATGTATTTGTAACAAGCTAATTTCATTTGAATTTTTAATGTTCAATTTTTAACTTGAAATTTTAGCTAGATTAAAATGCCCCACGTTGGGCGCCAGATGTTGTAGCACGAGATAAAATATGGCTATTGGTTTGACATAATAAGTCAGTGCGAGCCTCTGGTTTCTTTTAAAGTGTTTTATTCAACAGCAACAACATGACTAGAGAAAAAGTTAGAAATACAGTATGAAGAAATGGAATCACATGACCTAACACAGCGCCATCTATAGGAAATGAATGTTAGTTAGCTTAAGTGGAAGGAAGAAGATGCAACACAAGTGTTCTTCATCAATCGCCAGATTGAATTGTTTCCCTGGCTGATCTCCAGATCTTTCGCCGATAGGCAACTTGTGGTCCATGGTTGCTCAACGATTGACACGGATTATACAACCAGTTGCCATACCAAATCAACTTTGGCAACGAGTGGAAGCTGCTTGGTCTGCTGTACCCCAAGAACATATCCAAAGTCTCTTTGAGTCAATGCTGTTGTGCCGGTAATCTCAATTAATGGCGGCTGCTCTGGCTTCTGATTTTAGTAGAAACCACACTTCCCAGAAGTCTATAAATTTAATCATTTGGTACCTGTTCATCATGTTATCTAAAAAATAAATTTTGTTGTGATATCTTTTGTCTTTCTAGGTATTGCAGTTTGGACAAACCGCAGTGTAATTTCATATTGCTCTTACATTAAAGTATATGAATTCAGTTATTTAATATTGCTAACGAGATGCACGAAAATTATTTTCTTCTATAATTAATCAATGTATAATCAATTTATTCAATTTATATTTCTCTTTAAATTTAAAATTTTTAAGATTTTATCCAACATATACCTTACCATTGCTTTTTAAATTGCAACAATGCCTGAAAAAAGTCGTATTTTATTTAATAAAAATTATTTTCCATTATATGTTACTAATTTTAAATAAATTTTATCTTGAAATAAATTTATTTTATTTGTTTTGATAATTTTGATTTATAATGCATCTGTCAAGAGAATATACTGAAATCTTAAAATTTCACATATATAGCGCATTCTTCACTATTCCTCAAATGCCTAAAAAGTTCTGATTCAAATATTAGAAAAATCATAACATGTTTCGAACATTATTGTTATTATTTATAACGTAATAATAACAATGTCTGAAACATGTTATTTATAACGTAGTCACACATAACATGTTACGGACATTGCGAAAATCAATTGTAAAGGATAATTATTTGAAACTAATGCTATACACTCTTTTGTATGCTTGGTTTCGCAAGTTTATTTTTTATGTACTTTAATATTTTCATTGTTTTTTCATACAGGTATTCATATATTAATATCAATACCTATATATTGATTACTTCTATTTGACATTTTTTTAGTATTATTTTCATTTATATTAATTATTTCAATACAAATAAAACCTGTATATATTACAGTGTAAAATTATTGAATATAGATTTCAAAACAATGTTCGGAATACGTAGTTTTCTTATTACAGTAACAATTAACCGAAAGCTGCTCAAATAAAAGAAGAGTATCGAATAATTTAAAAATAAGAATCATTATGGTTGCTATTTCAAAGTCCTTATAGATAATAATCTTATAAATGTGCAATATTTTGCAATTTTTAAAAAATTTTTCTTAAGATTATTGTTATTCCATTAATAATTGATAATTTAAAGCTTCATATAAAGTTTGAATTTGACAATAAAAATAAATGACCATAAACACAGGAAAAAATATTAAATATGAATTTAAAAATAGACATATTTTAATGTGCGTGATAAGTAAAGATTCTTTTCCTAATGCGTATTAAATGTTCAATCACGTGAGTATATTAAAAGAAAACTAAAGAAATACGATTAATAAAAAACATAATTTTTTAAGTTGATTCATGTTGTAGATTTTTTGTTTATTTTTATTTATTTGCCGACAATTTATACTTCTTATCTTTCCAGTTTAACATGTAGTTCACTTTGTTCCATAAATTTCTCATTTAAAGCAAAATTTGAATATATTTTTAATTTTAAGAATTAATAAATACACTTTATATTGATTACTATCTATAAAATATAATTAAGTCATACTAAATAAATAAATTATATACACAAATTTTCAAATCTATGAATTCTGACTGCCTTAGCTCGTAAATTATCATGTTTGCAAAATAAAATGAGAGGAATTAAAAAATTTTAATATAAAAATTTTAAATATGAATAACGTAATTAATGAACTATGTAAATTGGAAGATAATAACATATACTCATAATTTTATAAATTCATTCTTAAACTAATAAATATTTTTAATATGTAATGTAAATCACATTTTGGATTTATGCAAATATTTATGTTTCGGTGTTTTCATCCTTTTGTATATTGCACTTAAGCTTGAGTAATGGCGTTGGAAAGTAGTTACTAAAATTAAGTGATAAATACAACAGCTTTATTTAAGAAAACTACCTTTCCACGAATTCTTAGAAAAAATCAAATGAAGGGATTAAAAAGAAATGCTATGAAATTGGAAATGTTAGTTGATATTTTTAATTAAGAATTAAATTGATAATAATTATAAGTGCTTAGTAATTTTTGAATAACGATAACTTTGAATTTTAGTGTTATAAATTCATTGCGTTCTCTTACACTATAAAAGTTTACTTAAACAATAACTACATAATTCCTTACCATTTATCACTATTATTTTTACTTTAAAAGCTTAAACATAATCTTTTTTATTTTTTTGAACTTTAATTATATATTATTATTTTTGATATATAGATTTTAATCTCTGCCATGTATAAGATATAAATAATACGTTATATATTTTTTTTAATTTCAATTTTATGTACAACTGTTATATCTTAAAACTTATTAATTATAAGACATTTTGAATCGAGAAATTAAGAAGACATTTTTATTGAAAAATTAAAAAATTTTAATAACAAACAAGCAAATAATCAAAATAGAAGAATACAATTTATATTATTTTATCTGTATAACTTAAATAATAAAAATTGAAAACAGGTGGTGCAATTTATCTTGAAAAAAGTTATATCTTTCAAACATCATGGTTGAAAAGTGGCTTATGAAGTAAAGCAGTCTTGCTTAAAATAGCATGTATCTTTTCTTGACACTAAAAGCAAGTTAGTTATTAGGAAAACACAAGATATGGATGTTGTCTAAACTTTTATTTCTAAAGCCTGTAGTTTTGAAACACAAATGATTGATTGCACTAAGATAAAATATTGTCCACACACAAATTTTATTACTGATTGTAAAGGATTTTTTGAAAGAATGATGAATATGGAATGAATGGAAGTTCGGGTGGATATAAAAAATGTTCTCTTCTAAGTTGATAAATCATTTCCTTTTTAGCAAGTAGAAACTGAGCAAACTATATTTTTGTTCCACTTATAAACTACATGTAACAGCAGCTGGAAAAGCAATTATCTTCAAGAAGAAAGCATCATACATGCTCGTTAATCATTATTAATTTGACACCTCATTAATGGTTAATGATATTAAAGATTTTTTCTTATTTAAAATTTCACATGTGTATCCCAATGGTCTGAAATCAATGAATACCTTTATAAATCTGGAAGCTTAAAAAAAAATCAAAACATATACATACCATTTTAATTTTTAATAGTGAATGCCATTTTTTAAAAATGATTTTTTGGGTTTTGTTACTTGATTTATTTTACTATCCATATTTAGTAAAAGAAAATAACTACCGAAAACTATAGTTTTTGAATAATGATAATGCGAAAATAGAATTTTTTCAAACTTGACTATTTTTTATGGGAGAACGAAAAGCTTGAAATCAAGAAATTATCTTTATTTGCAACTTTTAAAACGTGTTTTGTTCTACACATATTTAAGACTTTAGCATATAGGTTTTAACTGTTTTCTGTTTTAAATATCATTTTTAAAATGTTAGATCATAAAATTGCTTAAAAAAGCGGACAATATTCAAAAAAAATTCATTGTATCTCTTGCATTTAAGTTATTTGTAAACAATATTGTAAAGTTTTTTTAAATGGCAGAAATTAGAATGTGACTGAGGTAATAGAAAAGACTAAAATCAAACAAACTTTGATAAAGAGAGTCAAAAGCATTTTACCAACTGTCTCATTAAAATATAGCACATATAAATATGAAATATACAATGTCTCTAATATACTGATGGAATTTTAAAATAACTTTCTTGTTTAATCCACCATTTTTAAAAAACACTGGTGTGCAAAATTTAATCAACAGGTAGTTTTTCTGACATAACTCTGCGAGAAATCATCTGAGAGACATGAAATTCAAACATGAGACACATCATTTTATACTTAAGGGATGACGAAAGCATAGTTGCACAAAAATGAATACAATACATACAGTGTGAAATCAAACAAAAATAGGCTTTATTGAACTCACGGTATCCCTGGACAAGATCATCTATCCAAAAGGAACAATAACAAACAGATGTTCCTTAGTATGGGATATGCCGTCCCCTTACTACAATGGTTGCTTCGCACCGTTTCCCCATACTGAGCACCAAATTTTCCAGTAGTTCTTGCGGTAAGAATGCCCATTCCTCAACTAGCATCTTTTTCAGTTGCTGCGTGTTCCCCGGGGTATGTAATCGTGCCACAATTCGTCTACCCAAAGCATCCCACACGCGTTCTATGGGATTTAAATCAGGGTAGTACGTTGGTTAATCCACATTTTTACAGAGGATCAAAACTAGATGAAGGTGTAGGTACAGCCTTTGTAGCATATCTAAACAGCTCTAAGATCCACACGTGGAAGCAAAAACTCCGCAAACAGAATTCTGTCTTCCAGGCAGAGGTCATTGCCATCAAAGAAGCTGTCAAGTTTGCCAAAGAACAGCAATTTCCTGTAATTATTTGGTCAGATAGTCAAGCAGCCCTGAAATCTATCAGCAATCCAACAACAACTAGTCCTATGGTTCGCTCCATCCAAGCTGAACTGACCAACTTCTTCTCCATCCAATTAAAATGGATTAAAGCCCATGCTGGCACAGAAGGGAACGAGGAAGCTGATAAGGAAGCGAAGAGTGTGGCCTCCTCTTCGCTCCAGCCTCTCATTGTTCCCCTCCCACGCTGTCATCTCAAACAAGAATGCCGGAAATGGATATTCGAGAACTGGCAACAAAGCTGGACTGATTCCAAGACAGGACGCTTGATTCATGAGGTGGAACCCTCTGTCTCAATGAAGCCATTAAACTGGACAAGAAATGAAATTCTTTTTATGTCTGGTCATGGCCCATTTCCAACATACTTCCACCGATTTAATCTTGCAGTCTCATCTAATTGTACCTGTGGAGACATAGGACATCCTCTCCATTACATCACGGTTTGTCCATTGACTGCTTCCTGGCATCTGTCATGTCCAGCTCCCAGATGGTTAGTGACCTGGAAGAAAGCAATCCTCAACAACAAGATTTCCAGGAGAAAGTTGAACCAGCTTGTGGACTTCCTAATCACTCAAGAAGGACTTTTTACATGGTTCCATGACGATACCAGCTAGTAACGGCTCCCAACCCTATGTCATATCAAACTCCTGCCTCATCTATCTACTTAAAACTCTGCTCTTTACTTTGTAAAGACCTTTTAACTCCTTATCTATTTCTTTTAATTACCTATTTTGTTATGCTCCTTGTTTTAAGTAATTCACCAATCACAGTTTTTCATTTTTTTTAAAATTTTACTATAATATTGTTCTATTACATAACTTTTGTACACATACCTGTATATATTTCCCTTATTATTTGTAATGTTTTGTTAATTTCATTTAAATTGTCCATTACGGTGTCTATGCTTGAGAGCACAAGGCAGCAAAATAGGCGTCCCTCCTGCAGTTACCCCGTTTTTCTCTCCAGCGGCTTCCATCACTCTGGTATAGCTCTTCTGAGCTGGGTACAGGGAAGCTCGCTGGCGTAAACGTAAACGTTGGTTAATCCTGCAGGCGAAAAAAAAACCCGAAACCAGTCAGCAAGCACCATTGCTCAGCAACTGTGCACAGCATCGGGACGACAAGTGTTGCGGTTTACTGTGGTCAGATGCCTTCAAAAAGGTGGCCTATTCGTTTGCACACCAAATACCGTTAAGTTTGAAAAGAGGAGCAGCACACCCCATATTGCAAGCCTGGCTGGCACTCAACAACAACATTGCCATTACAAAACCATTCAAATATTTCTTATTTTGAAAAATTTATATACTTTTATGACTAAATAGTGCAGAAAATTTAACTTTTACACATAGGAATGTTTCAGGAAAATGTTAACACATGCATTTACAAAAGTTGCTACACTTAAAATAATTGAATTTAACTTATGTTTTGCTATGTTAATTTTGCGATACCTCAAATAGATATTCTTAAACACTTTATTTAAATTCTTTATTCAGCAGAGTACATTTAAGTTTTACCTTTTTAAATATAAAATCACTTCAATTTATATATATACAAAAGTTAAGTACTTTCTTAAGAGCTCTCATAAATAACACTTAACTCTGATTTCTTAACATTATACTTTGATTTAGGCTGTGATAGTGTTGAAATCTTATCCATAATTTTTGGAGTTCATCCAAGCTTTGTATTGAAGACGTAAAAAGCGACAGCAAAACTCCAAATATATATTTTAAATGCGAAAATGAAAGCATTTTATCTTACTCTATAAAAGAGATGCAAACTAGATTCTCTGTGGTGGAAAGAATAGTTTTTATGACCAAAGTAAGATAAGCTGGTTTCATGGAAGATTTTGGGGATATTTTTAGTAAATTTATGTTTTAGTTTTAGTAAAGAAAACAGTGTAATATATTCCCATATGTGAAATATATACAGAATTTAAAATAGTTCATTCTTTACGCTTTAGTTTTAACATTTTCTGACTTATAAAAATTGCTTTTTCGTATGACTGAAGGAAAATGACGAAAAGGCTAGAAAATTTACTATAAACGTGTTTAAAAATTAATTTTGAGATATATAAAGAAATCTATGGTATTTCGCATTGTTTATTAATACAAATTATATAAAATTTACTTAAAATTTATTATTAAATGAGTGTTTTATTTAACAACTTATAATTGTGCTTTCAAATACATCATATTATATCCTAATATTATCACAAATATGTTTTAAGAATTTGGACATAATATAATAAATAAAATAATTTTATATTATATAATTTTTATCAAATCCTGAAAAGTAAATAAATTTGGAATTTTATACATTATCATTAAAAGTGCTTAAAAATGTATTCTAACGTCTAAATTATACAAATATTAGTAAATAATTAATCCGAAAGTTGATTTTTATATATATATGAGGAATATTTGTGGGTCGTTCATCATGTTAATGCAACAAATGGTTCCTTAAGATTTTCTTAAAAATTGTTCAGAGTTATTAATAATTTTAACACTTAAAATAATATAATATATATAAACTGTATTATGAATACATATAAATATGAATAGAATAATAAATACAGTAAAATTGATGCAGCTTCAAAAGTTATAATTCCAAAAATATCTCATAATGTGTAAAACCATGCAACAGAAATAAAAATAAAAAAAGTAATTAAATTATTTCTTTTTAAAAAAATAACTTTTGCCGAAAAGTATTATATAATAAATAATAATAATTTTTATTATATAAATTAAGTAAGTACAACAAAATTCAAAATTTCTTCATTTTTAGAAAATTTTGAACCTTAAAAGCAATAATGCTACTTTTTTTAATTCTATTTATAGGCTCAAAATGTATGTGATATACAATGCAATTCAAATGTAGTCTTATTTGCATGAGTAATTACATGTTTAATCATCAAACAAATAAGGACTTCATAGTTATTTCAAAATTATTTAATTCTGTGTCTTTTCTCCAATTTATGAAACACATATAATAAAATAATTACACAATTAATCAGTCTTATGCGTGAATTTGTTACTTGAGAAACAAACATCCAAGCAAATAATTTAAGCATTGGCAAAAAAAAATATTATTAAAACACAACGATATTTTCAAAGATATTTATAAAAAACACAGATTTACAGAATAAGTTAAGTATGTACAAAATTATTGTTTAAATGTACATTATTTTCTCATTTGTTTTTCGGTCACAAAACTCATCCTGAGAGTTGTATTTTCTCCTCCTTTGATTCTGTTGTCTACGATTTCTTAGAAAATATTTATATTTCCAAAAGTATGATACTTTTATTGATTGATGAAACCATGCTCATAATTAACTGAATTTTGAAATTTGAATGAATACCAAGTAAATTAATTATTAATGCTTTCCATTCTGTATTTTATCCTTAAAGAGATTCAACGAAAATTCATAGAAGCATTACTTTGAGAGGATGAAACAGAATACATGAATATATTTAGCATTATATTATTAAAAACGAACAAAATAAATTTTAAAAAATTCAACTCAATTTCTAAACTTTTGCTTAAATCATCCTTACTAATATTTATTGGTTGTAAATAAAAGAATAAAACGACATTTCGAATTCACTATTTTACACAATTAAAAGTAATTCTTTTTAATACATAATAGTCTTAAAGATCTCTTACAGTTTAGATAATTCTAACAATCATTTAGATTATATGAAAAATTAAGAAATATATATCTCTTAGAATTGTTTGAATAAAAGAGTTTATCTAGATCAAATAATAATTTATTAAATTTTTTATTGAAATATTTTTTATAAATTATTATATATATTGGAATATTATATATAATATTTTATTAAAGTTACGAATTATTTTGCAAGAGTTTTTTAATTGTCTTACAAAAAACATTATAGTTTAAATATTTCTGCACTTGTGATCTCTCTCTATCTCACGTCACTTATTTTCCTTTGTAAATTGCTGTAAGTTTAAACTTATAGTTTTTGGAAATGCTTATATTTTTTTACTTAATATTTTAAGTTTTCTGAAAATTTGCCTGAAGGAAATTTGAAAGAACAAATCAAAAGTTCAAATATTATTGTCAAGGTTTTAAAACTCATGATATATAGTGATCAATTTTTAACTAATATTTAAACTGTTAAAACTTGTTAATTTAATTCCAATTTTATGCCTAAGAAATGTAATAAGTAAATTTAATACAATATTTTGAAAACTGTATTGCACTGTTAACGTATGTCTTTAGAATATTTAATTCTGCAGAATTAATTAGAGTATAATGAGTATAATAATCATAAGATTCTAATTTAGGCTGTAGAAAAATTACAGTTGATTACCCTTAATATAAATTTTCCAGTTCAACTGAAGGTAACGTTTTCTTTCAAAACTATGAAATTTAATGATAGATGCGTTGTTCAAAGAAAGCCACATTTAGCATTTCTTAGTTCAAATCAAAGAATGAACGCTCTATATTTAATAGCAAAAAAAATACAAGAAACCAGTTTAATAATTACTTTTATTATGAATAAAATTTTTTTATTTTAATTATATTTTTCTACTAAGTAATCTAATGTCATATTTTTTGAAAATTCTTATTTATTTACATTTAGTTTGCACAAGCAATATAATTCTTACATTTTTAGCAGTTTGTATAATAACTGTGAGAGTCTGAAAACTGGAAACGAATTAATATTATCAAGAATATTGAGTATATTTTGAATACATTTCAGATATTTTTATTCTATTAACAATACATATCAAGTAACAGGGAAACATTTTATTTGCCAACACAAAAAAGCTTTAAAATAATTGGTGTTCACAAATATATCTTTAATATCTAGGAGGTATTCATACTCTCAAAATGTAATCTTCTGTATTAAAATTAACTAATATGTAATAATATTTATCAGAGTCAAGCTTTAATTCATTCAAGACACTAAAGGTGACTTGTATTTAATTATTAATTGTAAGTACTTATAATAAACACGTGTAATTGAATTGCTTTTCAAATTAAGATATTTGAAACCTTTTTAAAGTTTGCATTTTAAGCATATTTCTTAATGCTTAATTAATATGACGTTATGAAATATCCATATTATTAATTAATTCAACAATACTAATAGTACACATTTTAATAATTATTCACATGTAATTGTTAGTTTATCTAAATAAGAAAAGTATCTAAAATATATTAACAAGCATAAGTACTAAATATATAAATGAATACCTTGTTACGTATAATTTTTAGTATTAATTTTTAAACTTCTCAATATAGTTGAAGAAAATAGTTAATATTAATAAAAAAATAATATTTTACTTAATTTATTCAAAAATTTCATCATTATTTTAATAAATTCTCCTAAAAAGTGCCTTCAAACTTCTTAATACGTACGATATAAAGTATATTTTATATCACAAATATTTCTGTCAAATATATTACACCCAATTTAAAGTAGTCAAGGTAGTATCAGTTAAATTGATCTTTCTCAAGTTTTGCAAATCTAATTCCAAAAATTATAAACTTACGCTAACTCAAAAGACCAGTTTACATGGTCTAGAAAGTTAAATTAAATTATGATTTTCCAGTGGCATTTGCATAATATAAATGGAAGCGCAAGGAAATTATCAACAGACTGGAAACAAGTCATTAACCGCGTCAAAATTCCTTTGTTCGTGAGAAGCAAACGTGTAAATATTGATCAAACAAACGTGGAAAACTTCATAGCTTTCTCAGATTTACAATTGGACGTCTTTCGTTTCTTTGGAATTATACTCTCTCAAATATGAAATCAATTTTAACAATATTAAGTTTCGAAATTGCAATTGTCTGTGTTAAGAGTGGAATAAATAGGATTCAACAGTTTCAAATCAATATAATTTTTGAATATTGTGAGTAAATCAGAAAACATTAGTGCGTTTATTTTATTTTGTCAGAAAGTTATCAAAATTAACAATTTTCACATTGAACAAAAAGATGCTTATTGTTTTGACTTGGAAAAGTGATGAAAAAAATAGTTTTAAAATGAATTTTTCAAAATACTAAACAAAGGAGACTTTATACCATTATTTAAAAACTATATAACTTTGTTTAACAATAATTATTATTATTGTTAAATTATAATTACTTATTATTATTATTATTATTATTATTATTGTTAACCGATAATCCACATCCATGATCCAAGTGACTTAAAAAATCCAAAGTAAGTTAAATAATCCAAGTTGTTAAACAATAACTACTTATTATTATTATTATTATTGTTAAACAATAATCCACATCCGTAATCCAAGTAAGTTAAAAATTCAAAGAATTTTTAACTTACTTGGATTATGCATGTGGATTTCTCTCATACATATTCTCATTTTTCATAAACTTTCTATATTACAAATTTTCTATTGTTTAATTTAGTAAAGAAGCTATGTAATAGTTTTAATGTGTCAATCTAAATTCTGAACAATGCTGGAATTATTTACTGTTTGGTTCATGTTATTATATATTTTAGGAAACTGATATTTGAGGTAGGATAATAGAAAAATATACTTAGAATATTCGTAGTTGTTCTAAAAATTATCTCAAACTTGACTTCTGTTGACTTTTTATATGGTCCTTTAAATATTAATCTAAAAGTTTAATAATCTTTGATTGTTACATTTAACGCCTAAGAATGAGCTACAATTTTTTTACTAGTTTCTTATTCAAAGAAAAAGTGGAAGCTAATACTTGGTAACGATTAAATCAGTATATTAAATTCAAAGTCAATTAATTCCAATGTATTGTAAGAAATTCTTTTTTTTTTCTTCTCATTTTTTGTGGGAGGGGGGAGAAGAGCACATACAAGAACATCATAGTAATTTTTTTTCAAGTAGGTATTTATGGATATTGTTGTTTTCTCTACAATTACATAAAAAATAAGAATTGTCTATTTTAGTTAATCGAAAACATGAAGCAAATTTTGGTGAAAATAAATTTCAAAAGTGTAAAAAATAAGTTTACTAATAGTTTTCTCATTTAAAATGTTTGACACTTTAATAAAACCATACATATTTTGGAAAAAATTTCTTCTATGGAAGTGGACAAAATAAAAGTAGAAATCAAATCCATAGATTCAAATTCTTATATAGTTTCACTTTAAGAAAACACTTTACATTTAATTCCTGTAAATTAAATTTTACTCAAAAATAGTTTAAAATTAATAGTGAGATAATTCATTAATTTTGCTAAATTTAAATTTAACTCGGTGTTTCTAATTAGAGATAATGAAGAATAGTTGCTTAAATACACAGTGCATGTTTGAAACTAAATAAAAATATTTTAGCGAAATAAAATAAATAACTTAAATTATACCAAAGAAAATGTGACCCAATAACATAAAAATTATTTTTACACATTCCAGTAAAAAGAATTTTTTTATTTAAAAGTTTCACGCATGTTTAACATACCCGTTTGCATATAATTATGTCATTAATTACAATGAAAACGTATTTCTTTAGTTATGTCATGTTATTTAGTTAATATCAATATATTTCTTTAGTTATTTAATTATCTATGATGATAGATATATATTTTGATTCTAAAATATGGAAAGATTTTAAACTTTTAAACATTCTCTCTGCTTTGTATTCAAAGTAGAATAGTTTCCAAAACACCTGAGTGGCATAGGAGGTTAATGAAATAGTCAGACTGATAATAATACTATTCAAGGTTGAAAGTTTTGCATTGGCTAACAAAAGGACTAACTGTTGTGAAGTCCAAAGAATGAAGTATCTGTCTGTTTTATAGGAATCGACTTGGAAGTGATGTAAGTATTTTGCATATTGATACGTGAAAAATTCGGACATAATACCACCGTAAAGGATTGTAAGTACCATCTGATCAACATGATTGTACCAATATTGGTATTCTGGGCATACAAGTGGTCAAATGTTTTAGCTATAGGACTATTGAGAAAAGTGATAACTTAGTGCATTACAACGGTGCTGCAAATGAACATATGTTTAATATAAAAATTATGGTGGGAAAAAATATCAGAAATTTAATCATAGACTTTCTTACAAAATTCTTTCAAAAATTAGTGTGGGGAAAAAGTAATCCATTATTTTTTCGGTAGACGTCTGTAGTGATCAATATCCCGTGAGGTATCTATCAAACAATTTCAGATGTATGCTCGTTGGAGAGGTGACATTTGACACTAAAATATCCTCTTGCGGTTTTTTGTTTGATTAATTCAGTTACGAGTACAAGGTTTTAAAAATGGAAGACAACAAACAGAAAATTCGATACATTTCCATTTTTCTCTTGTAACGGTGAAAAAGATAGCCAGGTGGCTAAAATTGTGAAAGTTATTTATCGTCCTATATAAGACTGTAACAACCAGTTACGTACAATTTTTGTTTCGTCGATTCCGTTCGGGTATTTTTGATGTTAGAGATGCACCTCGCATGTGGATACAGCATCGTCGAAAATGTCTATAAAATATCAAAAATGATCGAAGTTAACCGCATGTCAGCAGTCGTAACGCGCAAGACCTAAAAATCTACACGAAAGCTGTTTTAAACCTTTTTACAAAGTGAACCCAAAAGAAGTTACATAAAGTTCACGTAAAAATAATGGATTTCTTTTTCCCCAACCTAATATGTAAAATGTATCTTAAAGACAATTTAATTATAGCTTTATTAATTTTCATGCCCCAACAGAAGACAATGTTAAAAAAAACTAAATAAACAATATATGGAATTAAATGCAGTCTAATTATACTTTAAATGTCTTATAATGACCATATTGGGAAATATTAATATAAAAATTGGTAAGGAACAGGAATATTAACCAACAATTGGATGAAATAATTTGCATTATATTAAATAAAAATGAAAAAATTGCATAGTTTTTACTCGTATAAATTGTTTACAATTATTTTATTTAAACAACACTTAAATCTATATGAGACATATTTTGTCTACCAAAAATATATATGTTATGCACTTGAATTTTTTATAGAAATATACAATAAAAATTTAAAAATCACAACAAATAAACTAAAAATCACAAACAAATAATGTGTTTTATTTTTCCTTCTATTCCTATACAAATCATTTTATCTTTCAAAAAAATAGATTTCTTTGGTATACATCAATTTAAATTGAATATATTAAAAAATATATTTGTTTAAACAATTTTATAAAGAAAATTGCTTAAATAAAAATATGAATTTTAAGCAATATTACTTATATTTTTGTTTACTATATACTCAACATAGTGGGAAAGCATTTCTTTATTTCATATTTTACTGAAATAAATAACTTAAATGTAAAAGTTAATGCATGAATCAATAATTAAACTATTAATTCTTTCTTTAAAATGTAAGTTTTATTAAACGCCTTGAAGAATCACAATTTAAATAATTTACTTTAACTGTTGATATTTTAATCTGCTTTGTGACATGAAGATATAATATATTTTCAAATTATTTTAATTACTTGAAAGAATATTTATCAAAGGAATATTCGGCAAAGAAACTATAATAGCTTTCATGACATTTAAGATTAAATTGCTAAGAACATAAACAACATAAAATTCATAATTAGTCTTAATGTCAAATTTTTCTGTCTTCTGAATTGATAAAGTTTCATGTTTTCCTTCTTCGTTGTAGCTGATAATAAAGAAAGGAAGAGATAAAATAAATGAGAAACATATCGGTTTCATATTTCAAACTGTTTTGCTTTATCAATATATTTTTCCATCCTTCCTTTCTTAAATGTCACTCGCTACAAATTATAATGAATCATCAATTTCTCGGAATTCGTTTTCTTTCAACTCGTATATATTTCCTTAGAAAATTTATATAGTAAAGGAAGGGGGAAAGGTAACTAGTGGAAAGATTTTTACCTTGATCCATTATTTATTTTTAAATAAACATTAAAAAGTCTGTTTAAACA
This sequence comes from Latrodectus geometricus, assembly GCA_026290005.1. NCBI lineage: Eukaryota > Metazoa > Arthropoda > Arachnida > Araneae > Theridiidae > Latrodectus > Latrodectus geometricus. The sequence continues at coordinate 20,205 of JAPDSC010139971.1, forward strand.
GAGCAAATATTCCCCTTAAGAGAAACGCAATTTAATCTCTTTAAATAATGCCGCATTATTATGAAAGCTGAACACAATTTAGTAAAAATGAAAATTAAATAACAACACACATGTTTTTGACAGAATTATTCACTTAATCTTTGCAAAAGTTATTTTATTAAGTTAATCTTTAAAAGGAAAAGCATTTTTCAGACTCTAGTTCTTAAGAAAAATGACTTGCTTTCATAAAATAACTTTATTTTATTATTTATTACTTTATTAGCTATATATATATATATATATATATATATATATATATATACAGTAGATTACACACAGTAAAGCATATATTAATTGTGACACCTTAATTTAAGAATTTTGAGTTTAAATCTTAAAATAGTTGTAAATAAATACCGTTGCTTAGTAATATTTTGAGGTTAGTAAGTAAAAACATGCACCAAAGAAATGCGCATCATTTTTAAAATTAGTTTTTTGTACTTTATTGTAAATTTAGACAAGTGAAATTGTTCCGTTTTTTTACTTTAAAAAAAAAGTTTTTAATGTTAAAAATAAAATTCTCTTTAAAAAACATCATTTAAAAAAATCTTGGAAATAACCCTATGTGATCTTTTTTTTAAAACTGTATCTTCCAAAATTTCCGTTTCTCACTTCGGCCAGTCGAACTGAAAAAAGTAATATTCTTTTATTTCTAATATCAGGCTGTTGCAGAATTTCCATCCTTCAGCAAGGGATGGAAATTATGGCAACTTATATAGTGGTTATCCAGTTGGTTGCCAAGAAACAATTCGTCATTGCCCAGTACATCTTCATAATTTAAAAGCAAGGACAAAACTCATAATTGGCCTGCCAGCTCCAGAGGTATCATTTCTATCATGGCATTTCGACACATCTAACTCCCTACAGCAACCACTATTGCATATGACGGATCTTCGGCTGCATCGAGTTTCGAACTCACTACGTCCGATAATGAGAATGATTTTCCTAATTAACCAAGCCACAGTTACCTTAAACTGATAATTCAATAAACTTAAAATTATAAATTACTCATGGCATAAATTCTCAGTAAATATTTTTTTAATATTTATAAACTTCATTAAAAACTAATATACTTTTTCTAAAATGAAATAAATATTTACTCAATTATTCAAGTGACAGTTTTCATTAAATAATAATAAATCTATGAGCAGGAATTTTAGATACCTGCTTTAGGAATACTATAGGTATAGTAATTAGATTAAAAAAAATTAAGAATTCAAAAGATAACATTATATATATATGAATAATTTATAAAAAAAAAGCAGTAAAATAAATTGTATATCATATAATCAATTAAAAATCTTAATTCAAAAATAGAACAATATTTCATATTTCACATGCAAACCGCAATTTTTTCTTTTTAATTTTATTTCAAATTTCCCTTACTACAAATTAAAAAAATATCATTTTATTATTAAATCAAGCATTTTCAATAATGACCAATAAAAATTTGAAAATTTCCTTTAAAATAAACTACCACCTAATAAATTTATGATTTATTTATTTAAGGAAACCTAATTTTTTTATACCATTTCTCTCATTTTATTACAAAAATTTTTGATGAATTATATATATATATATATATATATATATATATATATATATATATATATATAGATAGATAGATAGATAGATAGATAGATAGATAGATAGATAGATAGAAAGAAAGAGAGATATAATATTTAAATTAAAAATTAATTAATATGCAATTTTTTTATAATTAATAAAACATTCTAAGCAAATGTACAAAACATAATCACAAAAATAATTTTTGTTATTATAAAGTCTGGACTATTTTATTAAACTTTTTCTTATTTTCAGTATCATATGCACGATTGTTCTACTTCAAAATTACATTTTATGAATATTATACATTCTCTTGAATTCAAATGACAAAAGTAATTTAAGAATTTTGCTATTTAATCCTAATTCTTTTTAATTAAATGTTATTTAAGCTTCTTAAATAAAACACTTTAGTGGACACAAATAAAATTTTTGTAATAGTTTTGATATTAAATAATAAATATATGGGATCCACAAAACTAACCGACATCATTTTGAGATTATATTTCTAATAATATTTTCTCTTAAAATGACGCTTATATATGTGTTTAAAAACTCTGAAAAGCCCACCTTCATGTATTTATTTTTTATATATAATGTCCATATCTATTTCAAAATAACTCTTTAAATTGAAAAGTATTCTTTGCAAAAAATTGTCGACATCAGAAAAGGATAAATAGTCACATGGAGAAAAAAATACAAGATAAACCAACATTTTCCTTTCTTAGAAATTGGCATCCAAATCGTCGAGGAAAGAAATAATTTTTACTTAAGGTTGAATAGTAATGGGATTCGTCGGTTACAGTCACGATTTTCAACACAGCTTAAAAAAAACAAAATCGATGCGAAACCTGGTTGTCTGTTAACGAGTATGAAATGACTTCGCGAAAAGTAAAATTTTTCTTAAAATTCGATTACGTGCAGTTTATTTTGATGTTCCATTTTGTGATTCAAAGTGAGTTCTCATGTTCGCGATTTATCCAATAAAACTGATAGTTATTGTCAACTAAAATGTTACAGATTTTTACAAGTTTGCTTGTATTATTGTTATTTTTATACATTCAAGTGCACAAAATTCTTCATTAATATGTTATATGCAATTATTTTTAAAGTAAAATTTTCATTTAGTTTAATTTACTGAAAATATATTATTATTTAATTTTTATGACATGCGTTTTTGAATTAAGATTCCCATTTTAAATAATTGTTTACAGCAATCACTTTTACTGCATCATTTTATGTAGACCTTTTAAACATTAATGCAATTTAGGAACTTAAAAAAACACATTTTACTGTGAGATACAGAAAAGATTTCTTATGTACTTGGATGGGCGTAAAATAAATAATATATTTCATTACAATAACCAGAATAAATACAAAATTCTAAAATATAAGAAAAAATATATAAATTATAAATACATAAATTAAATTAAAAATTACATTAATAATTAGTTTATCAAAACTTTTAAAACTAAAATTGAACTTACACAGCTTCAATTACAATTAAAAATATATTTTTATATTTAGTTTGAAACATTAGTTAAATTACAACTATTTAAAATTATGAAAATATATATAATGTTAGTGAGTTTTTTTTCTTAAAAAATATAAATTGGTTTTTTTTTAGTATACAAATAGATATTTGTGAGTATTTTTGTTTGGAAACAACAACACAACACTTAAATAAATAGTGAAAATATTTTTCTAAAATTTGTTAAAAATGCTCATTAGAGTTTAAAATTTTTAAGAATTTCAGATTTAAAATAAGTGAATTTTTAAAATAAATAAACTACAATGCTAACCTACACAATTTGCGCTTATATTTTTATAAAGATTCCTAGCATTCAGTTTATATAACTACTTTCTTAAAAAAAATGTTGAATTAAAAACATCATCTAAGAGATTGAGAATATTATTATTTCTTTTAATATGGAATGAAGTACTTCAGGGCACATAGCACCTTAAATTACTGTCATAATTAAGAAGAAAATATAATAAAATCAAGTATACCGCGAGAAAATTCTAAACATATAATTTCACAAACTCATCTGACAAAATTTTTTACTTGAAATTTTTTTTTTATTTATACAGATATGCTACAGTTCATGATTAACTAAAAATATTTTTATTTAAAGAATAACTGCAGAGAGAACTAGTAAAATAACTTACTAAATGCAATGTGTTCACTTAGTTCATTGATAACAAAATATAAAATTCCTGTATACACATATATTTTTTTCTTAAGGCGGGCTCTTGGGTGATTAACCGTTTGCCCTAAGAAAGCCGGAAACTGCTACCCATTTATCGTTACCCGGTGGGAACCTGTGAGTAGCACGGAGGCGAGTAGCATTACCCACGTCACACCACCACAAACCCGTTTATAGGGTGGGCCACATGTATCTATCATCTGAGGGAAGGACAAGAAACACAGAGAAAGAGAAAGTACATCCATGCCCGAGCCGGGATTTGAACCCAGTTCTCCCCATCATTAGTCAGATACGCTAACCATAGACAGGGAAGGCGGCATATATATAAAATAAAGCTACGCAAAGTTAATTGGGATTAATTTAAGGCTTCGTGGTATCACATCTTAAGATTGTGATTTTAAGGATTTATGGATTTTATTGGACAGCTGCAGTACTTTTTAATCATTCATTTTAATTACTGGCCTCTTATAAAATATGAAACAAGTGAATCTGTTATGGTCAAATTCATGAAGATCTCTCTGACCTAAGATGTCCTTCTCCAATAGATTACTTAACATATCAACACCAATGGTAATACGGTCTCTTATAGACTGACCAAAGAGAATAGAGAGAACAAAATCTCCACTGGTTCTTCGCTTACTTATCAAGAAATATAATCAAATGAGAAATCTGCATTTAATTTAACATTCACTTTAGTGCATCAGTATACAAGAACATTCATTGGTATTCCGCGGAAAATCAAATGTGTGTGAACGTATAATGGCATTTCCCAGTCTATTCTGGTTAAGACTAGTAAGTGTGGTCATTTGAAAAGTTATTATTTATTGTTAATTTGTTAAATATTATGGAAAAATCAAAGATTTCAGATTTAAAGATGCAATCTCTCAACAGAAATTTTTCAATGTAATGAATATAAATGTTTTGAAATTATATTCCCTGTTTAAAGAACGTAACAGTAAGAGCAATGGTATCGTGATAGTGACAATATTTTTCTTATGCACGTAAACTAATCCCTGAAATTAATTATCTTGGAGAAATTATCTAACATATCATTAATAATATTTAGTTAGGTTCCCAATTCTCAAATGAAATAATTGTATAAAATTAATTCCTTTTTGCATAAATAATTAATTTTAAATTAGTTCCAAACTTAAACACAACGTGTCTCTAAATTATAAGAAAACGTATTTCATTTAAATAATGATAATATTATTTCACATATAACTATGATTTATTATAGCGTCATTTAATATTTCATGTTATAATAGATGATTAGCTTATAATAAAAGGGATACTCCATTTTTACTTCGTTAATTAAAACGTAGTTATTCAGATATTTCTATCCAAACTGATTTTATTCCAATATAATACTCCAAATTTATAATGAATTCCAATAAATATTTATTAAAAGATATCTTTTACATATCAACATATACAACGTTAATGCATTTTGACTACAAAATAAGTTTTTCAGCCAATGTATTTCAATACATTTTAATAAAAATGCTATAGAGAAATACACTTACTTTATTAATAATTTTATTAAATTCTGAATTCATCTTACCATTGAGGAATTTAATAATCCAAAAAGAATAAGCAATGTATATGTTTAATAATATTACCTGGTTTGAATGAAAATAAAATAATAGTGATATGTCCTAATACATCATATTTAAATATTCAGTAAGAGTCATAATTTTAATTAAATATCCTTAACTCTCTAGTGGAAGGCATCTCATATTTTAGGTGACATATCTCAAGATTAAAATATATCCTTTTTAAAACTAATTCTTAAGAAACATTTCATAATTTCAAACAAACAAATGTACCTTAAACAGACCTTGGAAGCAATATCAAAAAATAAATATATTATATGTTGCTTAAGAAAAGTGATCAAAGAATCAATGTCAACTGTTAGCAAGCATGTATTAAATATACTTGTTCAAACATAATTTATTGACATTTAAAAAGGTAAGTCTATAACGATTCAAAAAAGGAGAAATATAAATCACTCACATGTTGCCAAACAAGTAATAAAATCTGTAGAGCCTTTAAGTAATTAATTAAAGCTTTTAAATAATTAATAAAATTTAAGTATCCAGTTATAAATGAAAATAATAAAAATATCCAATATGTGATTAATTCACTCTAGAAAAGAGCAGTAGCAAAAAATCGTATTACTTAATACTCTTCAAACTTGTATAATTGAATTGACATTAGAAATTCTTAATTAAATTACGAAGCACTTACTCCAAAGATTTGACAACTCAAGTTTACCTTACATAGCTTTGAGGAGAAACGATTTTTCCATCTTTTGCTTTTCATTTTTATCATTTATATCAAAGTTAAATTTATAGCATAAACATTAACGCTATATCCTGGTTAAATGTGAAACAGATTAAGTAATTATAGTTTTCTTAAAAATAGTTTAGCATAGTTTTCTTGAAATTAGTCAAATAAATATTTATTTAATTGGAACGATTTTGTATAGAACATATTCAATTAAGCAATTATTAATAACATGATTTGAAAACTAGTAGAAAAAATTTTTAAATAAAATTTATTTTAATTGAATATAATATTTTTAATTTCTTTGAGCTCAAATAATTTTCATTTAATTATAATATTTAAAGTTGTTTCACTTAATTTTGATTTACATAAAATAATGTTTTTTCATGATAAAAGCAATGTCTTTATAAAAGCAATCCAAATGATCAGTTTTTTCGTATTTACAAAAGAACTATATTGCTGTACATTCAAGTACTGGAAACATTTTTGTTTTTTTTACCCGAGAATAATTCATGAATATAACAAAACTATTTTTATCAACGAAATCAGATTAATATAGGAAGATCCGTTTCTCAAAATGCACATATGATTATTAGTTGGATTGATAAACGATAATTTTTCATGTGTATTATATTTCATAATCCCATCAATTTTTGAATTCCGCAAAAAGAACACAAAATACATTTCTCACTATTAATTCATAAATGCGAAATTCTTTTCACTAAATAAATATAAATTTAAGATATTAAGTTAAAAGAAACTACAGAAAAGTTTTATTTTTACAAATCCATATTTTATTAAAATTTAAGAAATTTCCTCATAAATTCTATTATTAATATTTATGAACTGCAATTTTCTGCATATTTATTAAAAAAATTAAAACATTTAATTTTAAATTAAAATGATAATGAAAATGACAGATAAATAAAGATTAAAATCATAAAACAAAATATTAGACTTGTTAATAAAAGATGAAGAAGGATTATTTATAAAAAGTTACAAAGTATTTCTTCAAAATATGTACGTATTCAAAAATCCATCTTCATATATAATACAACATACAAATGTTTGAATGATAATAAAAATTTACTGTAAATTTAATTGATATTTTTGTAAAAATAATTTCAGCATTAAAATGTTTCAAATTTAACATTTAAAGCATTGTCACCCACAAGAAAATTTTATTAATATCATTTTTGGGAAAGATAAATAATAAGATTAAAGATTAGACGTATTACTTATCAATTAAAATTACGTTTACATAAGAATATCTATACATAGCACAGATATATGATTTTTATCTAAAACAAGTAAATTATCTATTTCTTGATTTTGAAATTATAAAATTTTCATTTCATTTAGCAGTATAAGGGTACTTTTAAAAAGTCCAAACTTGTTTAGATTGTATATTGGGAATTCCACTTGTTAAAAAAACTGTTTCAATTATACTATTTTTGCTTTCACAGTTATTTTTACTACGAAGAATGAAAATATAACTTAAAACTTAATGTTTATCAGAATGTATATATGCTTATAGATAAAATTGACGACAAGAACTTTAATAAATATTGATCTTTTAAATATCAAAGCATAAGTTCTGTTAAATTTTAAACTTTTGTTAATTACGAAAAATAAAAAAATAATCCTTTATTACAGAATGGAAGATATAATACTTCAACTTTTATAAAACGTTAATATGCATTACTTGAAAAAAATATCATTTTATAAATTTAACAAAATAATAAGGAAAAGAATTATCTTAATAGTTAATTTAAAATTAATTATACATTTTTATACATGAGAAAATTGTTTAAAATATATATTTAAAATTTCAAAAACATTATACAAGTTTATAAATTGAGATATAAATATAGACTTTTAAATTTTTAAATTCAGGTAGACAGTAAGTGAAATATGAAGTTCAAAATTAAGTAAACTAGGAATTACTGAAATGTTTATGTATTGAAAAAGTTGTCCTTAAATATTAGCAGACTTGTAATAAAATTTTAAGTGTTTCAATATTTTGTTTATATTTCATTTACTTTAGTAGTTAATGCTTTTTGAATTTTAGTAATTATGAAAAGTTGATTAGTTTATAAATGATTTATAAATAAAAAAAATATTTTATAAATGCTTTATCAATAGACAATGATTTTATAAAGTGGATTTTCGAAATGAAGTTTTCCATAAAGAATAAATATATAATTTCATTCATTATGATTAATTATTTATTATAGCTTTCATAAATATTTAATTCTATTTTTAACTCAGGCATATATTAACAAAATACAATACAATCAAGTTATTTAATGATGTAAGATATTTACTACAAAAATAAGGGGAGTGGAAGGAACACAAAATAATTTAATTGCAAAATAGTTTTCCTGGGATTCTCAACAAATATATTTAATTTTATGTAACTTTAATTTTAAAAAGTATAGTATTTATCAATTTAAAGGAAAAAAACTTGAAATTTAGAATAAGTAAGAAAAGTATTTTTAGTTCATGACTTTGATTTTAGAAAAATTGTTCCAACTTCGTAAGCAAAAAGTCAATGAAAAATAATTTAAATTTTAATCATTCCAGCATTTTAATGTGTACACATAAATTGTGTGTGGGATTGAATACCTTTGAATTTTGAAAATGATTTTAATATGCATTGAAGCATAGTCAACTCATACTGTAAAATTAGAATACTTTGTTAGTTTTATCACCATATGAAACGGTAAATAATTTTACGTTTTTGAATTATATTAATAATAAAGGTAAAAATGCTACATGAATACGGCTAGACTTTCAGATTCGACACAATACATAGTATTAAAGAAATTAAATTGAATATAATAATGGAATTAAATTAGAATTATGGGCTTACGAAAGTAAAATTCAACTTAAAATAATATTATTAATGGTTAGAGAAAATATATGGGGATTAAGTAAACGTGAGTTTGGATTATCTTTCACATTTGTACAATTTTTTTTCTATTTTTCTTCAATAAAAAACCTATAATTTTTATACAATGTGACAAAAGAAGTTTTGAAAGATTTGACGCGCGATTTGCTCAGTGATACAATTCATCCAAATCAAGCAAAATAATGTCGATATAATAATCTATATCTCATTAATTTCTTTTTTTCTGAATGATTATAGAGGGTAATTTTTTATTTGAAAATAACAATTAGTTATTGAGAAATTTAAAATATACTAAAAAGAATAACATCAAATTAATTCCAATTTTATTAAATCAAAGCTAGAACATTCACTCATATCACAGTTAAATTTTGTCTTGTGCCAGAAAACCCAACCAACCAACCACAGTTAAATTTTGAAATTTATATGATTTTAAAAGTCCCTGTTTCCCACTAATTGCCGTCTCAAAAATTTCACTTAAATTTTCCTTTACAGGTACTTAATAATTGATCATATTTTAAAGAAAATAAAAAATGTTTTTATATCACATTCAAGGTCAGTAACAGTTTAAAAATTCAATTACTAAAATGAGATTTAACTTAATAAAAGACAATGATCGTAATTAAATAATTTATAATTATAATTATATTGCTAGTAATAAACACTGAAAAGGAAAATAATAAAAATATTTACTATACACTTGATTAAATTTTCGTGTAAAAATATTTATTGTTTCAGTAGTTAAAACTTTATATTAATTTTTCTTAAAAAAATTTGTTAAATATAATTAAATAATAAATAGAAAATTATATTCACGTTAAATTCACGAAAGAAAAATTTTATCATTAATAACACTCTATTGCTGGTCACGATAACTAGTACAAATAATTTTTTATTATCTCTCTCTCACTCAATTTGTCTTCATTTTATTTTATAAATTAAAATATGAACTGGTTATTAATATCAAAATGTCATTTCAATTCATTAAAATGTTTTAATAATTTAACTTATTTTCCAACATAAAACTTTTTTCACTTATTTGCATTCAGAACATACTTTTAATTAATATATGTTACATTAAATATCAAACATTGGTTTAATAATGTATAGTTTATAGTGATTTTAAGCAACTTAACTATAAGAAGTACTAGTAAGCCAATTATTAATAAACAACTTCTTTAAAAATCCTGAAATTGCTATTCAGAACTATTGAAGTTCTGTAGTTTCAGAAATTTTAATTTATATCCCCACTATATTAATTTTAGTTTATATATTCTTAAATTTTAGTTTTTATATATATATTTATTTATATAATATTCAGTTTATATCATTACTTTCACCAGTAGATAGTTTTAACTTCAAGTCTTATAGCCAATCTGGTTTTATAGGAAATGATTTTGTATGAAATGGCTGTAATTAAAATTATTATTTTCATCTTTATTAGAAATAACAATTCTTGTATTACTTTATTTTTTATTGATTCTTTTATTCAATGTACATTAAAGTTTCATTTGTAATAAACAATGAATTTCTTTCTTGTTTATTTAATTAAATAAATACTTTCCTTAATAAGTGAATTTAACTTGTTCAAAATACATATTTGTAATTTTATTAGTGTTCACTTGAAAAGGTTTAAATATGGCTTATTTAAATAAATTTGAAAATAATAAAATGGATTTCGTATCTTTCTATTTCTTAAAATTTACATTCTTTATATAATGCCTACAAAAACAGTAACTTTATTTTCTCTAATTTTTTATTATTCAACATAACATTGTAGTAACAAACACTAAAATTCTAGGAAATCTAATATCGTATTTTTAGTAAATATCCATGACATGTTCAATAAAATAAAATAAGTCTTGCTTAAGGTTAAATAGTAATGGGATGTTTCGCTTACAGTCACGATTTTCAACAATCCTTAAAAAAACAAGATTGATGCTAAAGGTGATTGCCTGCTAACGACGATGAAACGACTTTGGAAGAAGTAAACATTTTCTCAACTTCGATTACGTGCTCTTTATTTTGATGTTTCATGTTGAGATTCCAAGTAAGTTCTTATGTTAACTGCATTCAAGGAAATTGACACATGCAGTTAATGTTACTAAAGAATTTAAAGATTTGTAATTTGTACATTATATATATATAT